>OZ007567.1:102380307-102453643 GCA_963931925.1 Onchidella celtica | reverse complement strand
TAACACGTTTGTTATCGTGACTCCATCGCTGAATTTGAATTTGACCATGCAAAAATCTACTTTCATTGCGAAGACAGCGCCCCAAAAACATCTGCCAAGACCTAATTGACTGTGATGTGGCGAAATTGCTATCGGCCATACTGATGAGGGGTGGGAATTTTGAATGGCGCAATACCAACCCATTCAGTAAATGAGAATTAACTTTCCACCAAACAGAAAAAGAGCAGAAGAAACAAAAGACAGAGAAAAAATACTAAAGGTGTTACTTTTAATAGTTTTAACTTCTATACTATAATGGCATTCCAGAGACTGATAAATGCTGGTTCGTTCTCTCCCTATCTCAAAGCAAACAAATCTAGTTGTATATACCCATTGACTGGTGGACTTGATGAACATGTAAATATATGGAACTTCATGGGCATGCATACCAGATCAATCAACCTCAGGGGTATTACCTGCATTTGTGAGCTTGCAAACACGATCGGCTAATGTGGAATTTTCGGCATCTGCTATCAAAATCGTCCACTGGGGGTAAATCGTCTGATTATTCCGCACCACCAAAGAGTGCAATGCACCATGGACGTACACATCATCTGACTGGATGATATATTGGTAACACCAGGCGCATGCGTGAATTTTGAACTCTTCCGGAGCAAAGTTGCCGAATTTGCTTCTGCATGTCCCTTGATTTGCTAAAACGGTTGCAATCTGAAAATAAGAAAAAATCAGCTTCATGTATTATGTATGCCTATTAATGTACGGCGCCTAAACAGGAACATTCCGGTACAAAAACAAAAAAAATGGGAAAACCTGGAATAGAGAGAAAATGTTATTATTCAACAAGTCAATTTGGTCGCAATGTGCAGTGTTTCAACCTTTATTCTTGTTCTATCTTCCTGGAGGACTGACCTGACATTTTGATACTCAAGCTCACCAAAAGTATTAGATGATTTAGAGACACACATGGATTGACATTTTCCAGAACTTCAAGGAGCCCGTAAGGTGAGAAATGGTGTTTATAGTGTGTCGGAGAGAAGGAGGATGTCATTTGTTCACGTTAACTTATATTTGGGTTACAATTTGGCATACAATTATTGACAACTTAAAGAACATTTTTTTAAAGATAACCAATGGACTAAATATAACGAAAGAGTCTTTTCCATGAAATCAGTATCATTGCAATGATGCGCAAATTTTTCAACTCCAGAAATGTTGACGAGCACACTAAACAAGATTTCTTTCCTTACAGTTCCCACAAATCACTTATTGAAGGATTCAACCCACACAGTCTTTCACACCGAAATTTAATATTTCGTTACACAGTTTTAATGTCTGTCACTGGATTCTATCTCCCAGGTAACAATTTAAGCAAACAATGTTTCCAATATTTTAGCAACAGTATGAAGGGCGTTAGATTTCCCACGCCAAAAAAAATAAAATTTATAGGTCTTGGAAAGTTCAAAAAGGGGCAGCATGGATTTGAGGACGTTGCATAAGCTTAATCCACATCTTTGTGATAGATTTCGTCTAAAACACAAGTAATTTGGTTTGTGAAAAAGCAACACGCAAATTTTAAGATTTAAAACATTATTATGACGTTGTAATGGAGGAATAGTAGCGTGTTTTCAAATCGGTAATATTATGGTATTGTTTGTTTATTTCCACCAATTTAGTGTCAGCTGGTGAAAATTAATAACCACGGCTTCATTCTATCCAATGAAATTCTAGAAGTCTGTGGATAGTAATGCATTAGAGAAAGTTTTTCCAGTGCCACTGGTTTCAAATAGCATTCAGTTTGTTGGTGGTAGACTGGCTTAGAAATTATACATGGAAGTTAACAAGGACAGGCCGCAGACAAAGGACACCGTGGTCTGAGGCAGTATTGCTCGCCTCTCATGCCGAAGGTACCGGGTTCGAATCCCGGTCGGTGAAGGCATGTTGGAATTTTGGGACTTTTCTCACATTTTCCTGTCACTAGTCCTACGGTAGGTAGGATCGAGCACCTAGTCTTCTCGGATAAAGGACGAAAATTCGGAGGGCTCGTGTGCACGTTTCGCACTTTAAACATACCTTGGCTGTTGGGAATCGTGAAGAGCAGGCCATACAAGGCCGCTGCCCGGGCAAAATTCTAAAAATCTAATCCCTACCACAACAAGAAAAATGAAACCAAGAAAAAGTGATGTGTAAATGCCAGCGGCAGCGAACCTCCAAAAATAAAGAGCTAAAACATAGGCCGCAGACAAATATTAAACAACACGACTTAATTATCATGAATGACGATGTTTTGTATCTCAAATGTATCGCCCTGCGTCTGAATGTGACACCTCATGAACATTAATGTGTCCATGCCATGTGCAGGCTTCAACGAAATGGGCAGGTCCATTGGAGACCGATGACAAACGGTGGCCAAGCTGCGATATTTTACAGCCTGACACATTTCCTTCAACAAGTAGCCCGCCGAATTTACCACCATCGGAGAAGCATCAATAAATAAATGTATAATCTGTAGCTCTGGATGGTTGATTTATTTATCAAACTGAACTCTTGTTAATGTGTCCAACTCTCTGGCAACCTCTGTAGTCCACTGGAGGAATGCTTGAGTGGTTACAAGTCCGTAAGTGCTGGAATGGTACCACTCAACCCTGACTCTTCTATTGCTTGATTTAGCTTTTAATCGTCGTCTCTTTGGATAGAGCTAATTATTATTAACAACTGGCTGACACTTCAAATTATCCTCAAGAGTACGGGTAGGAGTTAAAAAGTATGGTTTTCCTGTCAAAATTGTCGGGCAATAGAGCTACTAATTCATCAAAACGTAGGCCGATATGAGCAGCTTCAGTATTGCTTCCAGGCTTAATGTTTAATGTCCCTAATCTGTCATAGTAACATGGCAGAGAAGAGCATACATGAGTTTGAGGATTATCTTAAATTGCATCATCACAAGCAGTATAGTTCAAAGAGTGCAAGATTGTACCAACTAATTGAGTTCTGAAGGAAATACTGATTTACAACCAGATTTTTTCCCCAGCCATTTCTAATCGTTCTTTGTCCTTTATACTGTCAAGTCACTGCAAAAACCACGTTTACTGTGGTGCATTTCCAAAGTTTACTCCAGGTGTACTTTTGATTAATTTGGACTGATAAACAGAAAAAAAGCTTATTGACACTGACCCTCCCCCCCCCCCCCCCCCATCCCGCCCACTCCACGGACAAACGCAATATAATTGTATAATCTGATCTACCAAAGCCACAGCATAATCTGGTTTTACTGAATGACTGTCGAGAAAGAAAATCATTCGCCTTTTTATGCTCTTTCCACGGGAATTTCTTCGCCTGACGTCACAATTCATCTATGTTACATATGCAACACAGGCGAGAAATTGTATTTATGCACAGAAAAGCACGCAGTTCCTTTGTAAAGAAAAAAATCCAGGGAGGAAACGGTGCAAAAGGAAGATCGTAATTATTACGCTTGATAAAAGTTTCTTTTCAGTTTCCTCAAAGCAATGTCTTATGTTTGAAGGAAATAAAATTATTGGTGTAAATGTGTTATTTCAGTGTTATTATTATTAATGAGTGAATGGATATGCAGGATGAGTGCACCATGCAAGGAATAAATAGACTGTATAATGAATACCCAGCCTTTAGAATGTCTCGTTTGCTGATGCTGTTTCATGACTTGTGTTATTGTCAAGTATCTTGTAAGCGCCGTCCCAGCAGGAGGATATTATGATAATGTCATGAGGTGACCGAAAGGCAGCTACTACGAAGCAGAATAACCCTTCCCATTTCTCTCGATAAACTGAATTGTTCGAGAGACATGTTACAGGAACCGGACCAAAAGTCCAGTTCAGAAACAAAATTTGCTTTCTCCAAGCTCGTGAAGTCGTCAATTGCATCTCAAAGATATTTGACTGTAAGCATATAAAAGGGAATTGAAGAACTCAATTGGTGTTTGTATCAAAGCCGCAGTCTTATTGATGATAGCTTGGGAGGAGGAGGAGTAATTGGCACAACCGCGCTGTCCCAATTTAGGCGTGACGCCATATTGACAGCATTGGATATTACGAGCGTCGAAAACTTTACTTTATTGTACATGGCATTGTTGTGGTAGTTTGTTGTGGTTTCAGTGGTGGGATTTGTTTTGTTTGTAATTTAATGCTGGTGAAAACGGTCTGTGAACACAACTAGAACTATTTCTACCGTATGGTTTAGCCAGAGTTATTCATGAGACCCAGGTAGCTAATTTCCGCAAAACATCGATTATTTGTCACAGGCAGATTTCACTTCATTATTCGTGTTTACACATCGAAAACACCCAGCATTACACTACGGGACTAAAACCCAAATACTCAAATATTTAAATGCAGTCCCAGTACAATTTCACCCTTAGTATGATAAATATTGCAAATACAATGAGATTGATAACATACCTGGAAAATGCCGCTGAGGGCAGTCAGTAGTGAAGGCCACAAGAAATGCATTTTATGCAGGTTTTTTCCTCCTATTTTACCTTATTTTCTGTCTTATCCTGTCTTATTCGTCATACCCTGAAATAGAAATTCACGAAAAAGGAGAATAGTACAATTAAAGATGTTATACCTGCCATGAAATCATGAGTAAAGAAAACTTACCTCAGCGATTCAAAAGATAAGGAAACTATCACAAGAAAATAAAAGATTGGGACAGACAGACAGACAATCAGACAGGAATATAGACAGACACACAGAGTCGGGAGCTTTAAAAATACCGACGTACCAGAGAGTGTGATTGAAAGCTTTAAATGGCTGGTTAATCACTCGTGCTGACGTATTTACAGAATGTCTCCAAATAGTCATCAGAATATTCTGATTAATAAGATAGGTATTTTGAAATCACGATATTTCACAGATGGATAATATCACTGTCGCGTCATGTCACATCACTTAACTTTCGTTGTTTCTGTACTGGGGATGTCGAAATACCAAAGACTGGTGGATACAGTGTAACAAATGATGATAATAAGTAGTCTCTCACACGGAAATCAATAGACTTCTGTTTAACACATCAAACGAACTAATCTGATGGTATTCGTGTGAAGTTGTCTTGTTCTTTAACTTCATCCTCACAAAGAATAATAATGTTATGCGTATGGATGTGTTCGTTTGTTGTAATATTTTCATAAACCAAGAACACTATCATTATTTCGTGGGGTATTTGTCATCTTGTTGCATGCGACATTTTGCTGATTTTGAGGTTTTGTCATGAAAATGGTTCTCTCACACCAATTTCATTATAAGTGACATTCCAATCGATTAAAAACTTTTGGAGGTATGTGTTAGTGACGTAACATTGTCCTCCGATTTTACACAACTCTTCAAAGTTCCGAGCCTCATTTTCCCGAAAAGACAAAAATGCATTTATAACATTATGGAAAACACTCGACGATTTTCATGTTTGCATGGGTACACTTTCACTGGGCTGTAATTATTGATATTCCTCTGAACTACATGGGTGTCTTCAGACATCATTGAAAACAACAATTAATTCAGTCGAGCAGTAATATGTGAATCCTTGGTAATAAAGGTCTACCGCAGTGTAATGGGATGTGAATACTGCACTTCTTCAATTATCAACATGAAAAGTGCTGTCTGTATCATGCCTCTGTGTCAACAAAATGATGCCCCAAACGTAATCAAATGAAGATTTAACGATTAAACACGTTCGATTTTCTCATCTGTTTCAGTTATTCTAACTTCATTGTAACCTTCACAGTTTAATAAGAATTAAAGTACACTTTTAAAACTACTAATACATAACCAAGCCTTAAAATCAGCTCCTCATTGCCAAATCTGTGTCTACATGCTCGTAAATAATAATATTACATTTCCCTAACGGTTACCATGGAAACAGGATTTCAACAAAATGCAGCAGGGAAATTCAATCCCAGTGAGTTTTCATGCTGCTTTGCCCTGCGTGATTTTTTTTTTCTTTTTTAGTTCTTTCATGGCGAGCTTTTAAACAAGGACGATCTACCTCTCCTTGCTCAAATTAAATATTTATTACATTTAAAATACCTTAGTTGGCTAATTCCGGTCGCATTTTTTTTTTTTTTTGCTTTGTTTGTTTTATTTTGTTTTTCAATTAGCGGCAAGTAACATTTGTTTATTTTGTTGTGAAATATTCTTTTTCTGCTATTACAAATATCCATCTGCCCGCTCTCTACCTACGGCCCACATTTCTAGTTTTATTATACGAGTAATGAGATCTCTCACATGGAATTTAAGTTCTTCGCATTGATTGAAAAGTATTCAGTAACATTAAGACTGTGACAATCTGATTCACTAAAGAAAACAAACCAGTAGATAGAAAACTGTCGACAGTATCTTAGTTCTTCTCACATGGTGGTGCTTTGAACGTGGGTTATGGCAAAAAAATATAAGAATAGGGACGTGATAAATAGAGGGTATTCTTTTAAAGATGTGGGATGACGAAACTGGGCGACGGACTTTTTCCTTTTAACGAAGAGACGAAAATCAAAATCAAGAGAGAAAGAGCGAGGGCAAAGACAGACGGACAGACACAGGGACACAGGGAACCAGACAGATGGACAGACAGACAGACAGAAAGCTAGTCAGGGATTTCATTTTTTTGTTTCTGACTGGCACCAAGTGACCAGACTGACTCATGATAAGAGTTGTCTGCAGACAGAAGCTACCACGGTAAGCCATCGGTGTCTTCCACTAAATCTTATAATTACTATCCTATAACCTCAAGAGGCCCAAGGATAGTACAAATGTAACAGACAGTTTTTCAGGGTACCAACCTGAAAACCATTATTTTCGAAAGCTTCAGGAGGTTCATACTGTTAATCTTATAGTCTGTTCCAAAACGGTGAATATTTCGTAAGGTAGCCTATCCTCCTGAACCTCGAATCTCCAGACAGTAAACAGAATTCCTCCGTATAGTACTTACATGATGAATCATTATTTTCAAATTTCCCAAATACCACACGTGTAAAATAAAGACGTCCAACAGCGCCTCTCTGGAAATTGTCAGGCGCATGACACTTTTGAAAGCAACAGTAACTACCTAATGTGACCTAACGCTACCTCTCCCCACCTCCCTCCCCCCAACCCCCACCCCTCCCGGCTGTAAAAAAAAAATAAATTATTATTATTTATTTCTATAGCAGCAAAAAATTACCACGGTAAATGACCAAGAATATGGCTACTAAAGGTGGGCCGAATCAACGAACTGGCTGATTCGCGAACCCGAACATTTTCTGACCCCGATTCGACGAACACGAATTTCGAATTCGAATCGAGGTCAGCGCTCACTATTGTTCATAACCAATCATCACAAAGGAAGAGTGTCATAATTATGACTAAGTTCGCAGGGAAATTCGACTTGATTCGGGTCAAATTCGAACACCCCTCGTAACTTCGAATCAGACACTGTGCAAAGGAAAATAACTTAGTACTATTTTTCATCGGCATTTTTGTCAGTTTACGTGAGATATGCCGAACTATTTATTCAAAATTCTCTAGGGACATAGTATCTTTTTGGTGTGCATTTGTTACTTATAATATTTCAAAGGGATTTATTATGGCGAACTATTTCTTAATAATACTTCATTTTCTCCTTCAGGTCTTATTCATCTGATTCGTGTTCAGATTCGGCTGTGATGTGTGATTCGTAGGATTCGTATTGAGCTTCCCGAATTCATCGAATTTCGAATTCCGAATCGAATCAGCCCACCCTCAGGGGCTACGTAAGCTACACCTTTTACTTTGAAGTCATTCGATAAAGGAAAACAAAAATGATAGTAAAACCAGCATAACAGAACTGCAAAGAGATTAAGCAGGTGTAAATAAACCCCCGCTAATTAATTAAAGGTTCTGGGTCTATGGTTTTTGCGATAACAGTGCCCTAGTATAGATCCCCGCTCATTGGGTATTCTTTTGTTCTTGCCTTATCAATTCTCTTTTGTTGTGAGTGTAAAGACAAATTATTAGATCTCGAGGTGCAATTGCCAAGGGCAGTGATCCCCTCGTAAACAAAAGCCTGAACTCGATATTAGGTCTCTGCATGCAGAGTTCATTATTTGAATCGAAAGATCAGAAGTTTGTACCCTACAATATGCTTGGCTGGCATGTAATTCCATTTTTTATCCCACTGTAATCTTAGATTCCTTTTTCAATAAGTAACAAAAATGTTCAGAGATACACTTTATCCATTCTTATTCCAAATTTTTAATAGTGATAAAATACTAATGTAACAATAAAACATTGTTAATTTCATGGAAGGCTGACGATATGTTTTGAACGTTTTGGCGCTCGTTAGTTGTTCTAATTTTCAATTTTAAGAATTATAGTTTTTTAATTATACACCGTGAGACCTCAAAAAGGGATTTTCTTTAATTTAAAAAGCATCAGCTCTCATTTTTTTTCACGGATTGTATTTTTCCACACTGTGTAAATAAAGCCTTATTGTGATTTCTGCCAAAACAACTTGCTAAAGAGATTTGTCGGATTTTATTTCTCGCTTCACGTCATTTCCGTTCCTCCATGAGTGCCTGTGATATTTTTTTTACAGCGATCTTTTGTTTTCCTTCTTCTGCAATCAATGGCCAATTTTCACCGGCGCTCTTGTTCTCTCTTTCCAAGAGGTTAATTTCTTCCTTGTTCTTTTTTCCAGATTTCATCATAATATCAAGTAACGCAATCATCATTTTCTTTTTCTCTTCTTTCGTCTTCTTTCTTCTTTATACTTCTCTATCTTTTTTTTTTTTCTTTATTTCATGCTTCTTGTTCAATTCAACCCACCCCCTCTACCCTCAACTCCTTTTTGTTCCGTCCGTCCAAATTCCACATTTTATTAATCCTAAAAATCAGTCATTATAATTACCACAGACTTCCATAACGGATGGTTCTGACAAAGTGGAAGTGAAAAAAGTGGCGGTGTAATTAACGATGTGAACTCCATTAACTTCTACCACCAACTCCTTTGTCCTTCTACCTCTACAGAGAATCAATCAGTGATCATTTAAAAGGAAAATACTTTGCTTTGGCCAGAGTAACAAATGGGTTTTGCTAATTTTCACTCTATATGTATTGATTTGTATATTTGAATCTCTTGAGATTGATCTAAATGAAGGTTAAATGTATGTATTATGTTCATTTTCTAGACAATCACTGCAACCATTATCAGTAAGCAAAGCGACATGTTGTATCCGGTATCCGTATTTGTGAAGATTCCACCCAACTGCATGTCTTAAAAAGTGAATATTCAGCTTGAATGCCTTTTACATATTCACATTTTAGTACTTATCCCACCCCAAATCGTAGCATGAGCAGTACTCCAAAATTCACCGTTATAACTGTCTTCACTCGAACTAATTAAAAGCACATGAAAATCTGCATAAAACATGACTTTGAATTATTTCATCTTGTCGTCTCCTCAGAATCTGATCTGAGAATCACCTAAAGCGACTTATTAAGAAATAAGTGTTGAAAATGACAAGACTGTACAGAAAGCATTATGTGGCGGAGCTGGTTGTGTGTTCATATCTGTATTTTAGAAGGTTCTTTGCTCCTGGCATTTACATCTCACTTCCCTTGCTTCTATTTATCTTGCTCTTGATTCTGTGCATATCTGTAGCAGAGATTAGCTTTTTAATTTTGCCCGGGCAGCGGCCTTATTCGGTCTGTTCTTCTCGACATTCAACTGCCAGGGTATCTTTAAAGTGCGCAGGCGTGCACAAGGCCCTCCGAGTTTTTCATCCTTATCCGAGAAGACTAGGCGCTCGATCCTACCTACCATAGGATGAGGGACAGGAATTTTTCCGTAAAAAAAAAAAAATCCAATATGCCTGCGTCTAGACCAACGTGTCCCTGGTTGTAAAATGCAGTCGGCCAAATGAGTATTGGTTAATATGTTCCTCGACCAGTGCCAAGTTATCTGCAGCAATTTATCTTACGACGTTGTTTACACGCCGTACCTGCCGCCCCTTAAACAGGTTCAGTATTTTTGTGGATAACATTATAAACAAAAAGAGCAACTACCCCCTTTAAACAGACATGGGAGATTACATGTAATCTAAGGTCATGCTGCTCTTCGGACTTCATGCACGTCTTCTCTCCAGCCACCTGTTCCAATGTAACTATGTGTCTGATCCAGTCGGGAATTCTGCCACTGCCGTTTCAAACAGAATCAGCCACGGAATTTTAAACCACTATCTTTTACTGTCTACACATATCTTAATTCACGATTTTTGTACCCGCTAGTAATATTTTAATTCCCTATATTTCACTCTCTACTCATATTTTAATTCACTATGTTTTACTCTCTACTGATATTTTAATTCACTACGTTTTACTCTCTGTGAGACTGTAATTCCTTTTTTTTGTTTTTTTCTTACTCTCTACTGATATTTTAATTCACTACCTTTTACGATCTAGTGATATCATAATTCACTATCTTTTACTCTCTACTGATACTTAAATTCAGGATTTTTCACCCGCTACTGATATTTTAATTCACTATTTTTTTTTTACCCTCTACTGATATTTTAATTCGCTACCTTTAACTATCTACTGATGTTTTAATCCACTACGGTTTACTTTCTACAGATATTTTAATTCATCTTATTTTATCCTCTGTTAATAATTTGGTTGAAGGTTAAGGAATTATTCATATACCTATTCTATTTTACCTAACAGCCAGCACAATGATGCTTACAGTTTCACGTTATTTCGCAAATGTCATCCATTGTACAGAGATGCATTCAAAATTGTAGACATGCACCGCCCCACCCCACCCCCCCCCCCCGGCCTCCTCCCAAAAAAGTGATGTTCGATTGCCCCATCCTAGATCTCTGCCACATCTGTAAGGGTAATTTTAGACGGAGGCAGATCGATTTGACCCGGATCGTTACAACCATCAGCTGAGAGTTACAGTGTCACTGCTGTGATTCTGTCATTGAAACGGGTAGAACGATGTTAATTATGATTCTGCAGTATCGAAATGGTTGACAATACTGAATTATGGCATAGAATTAAATCTCGTGACTCCTGGTCGACAGTGATTTCTCCACAGCATTCCAAGTTCAGAATCGCGCAAAAGGCATAGAAGATTTTCTCCGAAGAGTGGTAGCGGTTCAACAGTGGCAACAGCCCTTCAATGTCTACAGGGTTTTGTGTTTTTTAATCGAACTTTTTTGCATTAAAATCTCAATCTCGCGTTCCTTTTCTTGTCCTTTACTCCACGATAATGCTCAAAATTTCATTTTGTCTAAAGGAACGTTTCAGGTAACATGAAGACCGTAAATTCTATTTGGAGAATGAAATTGGATAGTAATAAGTGTATCTCCTTTCGCAAGATTTCTTAATACAATATTACAAATTTGTTACTGTCAATTATTAGCCCCTATGCTACATGTATGTAATTCTAATATGGCTTGTATTGCCTTTACGTTATTCATGAGTGAAAACATCAGATCGTCTGGCTTTTTAATGAAATTTAAATTTTATTTTTCCCAATCATAACCAAGTCATAGGTATTTCATAGCGCTCTGCGTTTCTCTCTGCAATTCCATATTAACAGCTATCGCATTTTTAGGATTTTATTCAGTATGGAATGTTCTATTTGTTCAGTATATAATTCTATTATTACTTTCTGCTGAAGAGCCGGGACACAATGTGTCGATTTCTCTTCATCCATCGCCATACCTGACCATGCAAGTGTCACCTGGCTGTTCAAAATACATGACTTCTATAACAGTTTGAGATTCCCAGGCCTCTGCAAAAAGTTCAGCGCAGACCTACAATAACTCCCCATAAACCTTCCTAATATATTTTCCATGTAGGCCTATTTTCTTCTTTCCTGAATATTCTTCTACGGGGCTGGGTGTTCATGCTCTCAATCTACCACCATCACCCAGTCACACCATACCCCATTATGTTCGTGGTGTAAAATATCAGTGCACCGTCATCCTTGTTTTTCTCAGCCCTGCATTGTTTGACAGAGTGTAAATACTCTACTTCAGACAGTAACCAGATTCGATCGTGTGTGTCGTCACAGGGACCCTGCTGTACAAACAGTGGCGAAATAGCAACTCCTTTGACATTTTTAAAAACGACTGCATGGGGATACATTGAGTAAAATTATAGTTATTTGTAAGGCACAGTGTGAAAATGGTTCGTCTCATTGCACTCGTTTTGTGTGCCTTGAGAAAATTCTGACTGCTCACCATCGACCCTGGGGATATCGACCAGATGGAAAGAAAAAAAAACAGGCATCTTTTGAACCGGCAATTTTCTTGCATTATGATTTATAATACCTGCGTCACCAGAAATATTGAGTAGGCGTATCTACAAGTTTATGTCACAATACAACCGGACCAAAAAAAAAAGCAAACAAAAACATAACAAACATACGCACAAAACAGTGCATTGTTTCCCAGATGAACAAGCATAAAAGTAGAAAGAAAGAAAAAACCTTATTATCTTCGTAAGCTCCAATAGACAATGAAGCTGTTTTATAGTTGCCATTTGAAAAAAAACGAATAATAAACCAATTCCGTTCTGCTCCCGTATCTAAACTCGCGCTCCTGCAATTGTCGTTTCTGATTATCCTCTCCTAATAATGTGACTACATGGGACAATTTCCACCCACAAAGTTCTGCATTTTGTAATGAGCATCTTGTGCACAGTGAAGCTACTTGGGTAGGTAATGCATAGAACTGACTCAGTGCATTCTTTTCCAAAACAATGCCTTGCAGATGAAGTCCGGATCAGACATGAATTTTGTTGTCAGCTGAGAGCAATATAAATCTAACATACATTATGTTTCTTTCTTTCTTCTAAAAAGTTTTTCAAGTGACAGATTGTATCAAAATTACAAACATTTCTTGCATTCGTCCCAAGGCCTATCCTGCGCCCACAATCATTATAAACTTTATCACGTACAAGTTTCATGAATTAAAATCTAAACAATGACATTAAGGCATGGACCTTACAAATCATCAGCCTTTCCCTACCTGAATTGTCCAAAACGATAGTAACATTATAATTCGAACAAGTCCTTCTAAATTTGAATTACATTAATATTAAATTTCGAGCTAAAAATTTCGTGCGTGTGATTCAGGCAGTAAAAACTTGTGATGACGCAAATAGAGCCCGTATTTTTGGGAAAATAGTTCTAAAATTTGACAACATTAAGGCCAGTTATGCAAGGTGGTGACGGCAGCAAAATTACCTCTTTCCTCATGTTGACAGTGAGCCACACTTGAGCGACAACTCATGTATTTATATCCACTGATCAAACGATTGCGTGTGTTTCAAAGCCAACGTGACCCAGATAATTGGCTAACTGGCAACGTGATTGTATTCTACTGTTACCGGTCACCAATCATATCAAATGTTCAAAACAAAATAATTATGATTATAGCCTTCTTCCATCTGTGGTCTACCATGGCACCATACATTGCATTTCTTCATGGGGAACACTCCTGTTTATTTGTTGAAACAATGCTATCTGGATCGTGATGTGTAATTCTCCGTTCACTCTCAAAATCATAATCGATGGTACAGGTAAAGGTGACGTTGAATCACAGGGACAATCCGTTCCTTTTTTTTTTTCTGAGAAACGTACTGCATTATAACTATGAAGTGGGTCCAACATGGTACTGCCGTATTTCGATCCACGGAAAAGTAAGAATATCAATGTCCAATATTCAAAATTCAAAATGTTATCGCACGACAGCGTGATTTAGAAGACATCAATGTTATGACAAAATGAAGTTCACTATATCTAAAGGGCATACTGGGGAGCTTACCGAACAGTCTCTCTAGACAATAATTGTTTTCATTAAACCGTTATTGAAGAAAACACCATTTTAGGACGGGAGAAAACACGACACTAATAAGCCACTTTTTACATTTTTTATGTGAAAAAAATTAATATATATGCAATTCCGTAGCTTCTCAAATTGCTATGAATATAAATTATATAATTAAAACCTTTGTATATAGCATAAAGAATATATTATTATCCTAGTGTCGATATAGCTTAAGAAATATCAATTTTACAACTATAGTGCAGGTCTGAGAAAAAAAAAAAGTTGAGTATTACAGGCTTAATATGCTCCTTGATCTGAACCTGTCACTTCTGTCTGCTGCCTATGTATGCCACATTTTCGTTATTCCAAAGCAACTTTAAGAAGGTACTATTATTAATTAAAGGACTACTAAGAGAATCCAGTGTGTGTGTGTGGGGGGGGGGGGGGATCACTTATTTATTTCACCGAGTCGGCATCAATTCTGTAAGACCTTGGGAGTGAAAGTTTTCCCTTTTCTTGTTCAAGCTATAGGACTGGGACTCCAGTCTTGGTCATGGAGATCGCTAAATTATGTTACTTTTCCTTGTCGCCAGAATAAATGAAATCTCACTAAATATTGCTTTATTTCCCTTGTTCCCGACAACTTAAAAGGCGGAAGTTGCCACCTTCTGGTATTTAACAGTGAAAACTCAGGACCTCACACCATAAACCCGTTTTCGCGCCGTGTACAAAAAGAAAAAAAGAAACCAATAGCCATTACAAGAAAAAAAAATTAAAGTCAATAAGAAAAGGAACAATAATTACAAAACCCGGCACTGGTTAAAAAAAAACAACAAAAAAACTGCACTTCAATATAAAATATCTTGGACATGTATCTCGACATTGTACTATTTTCATGATATTCATTTATTTCCTTACTATACAAAAGGTCATTCGCAGTATTGTCAGATGTTGTACATAAACAACATCCCATGAGATGATAAAACTCCTGTGAAGCATTTTACTGGACATTCTGAATTACTACTACTTATGGTTTGCTAGACGCAGACTAGGAAAGATGCTAATGTACACATGATACAAGAACACATGTGTAAAAATATCAATTAATTAAATGAGGCAGATGGATTGTTTTGTTGTTGTTGTTGTTGTTTTTGACACAACTTTCCACATGAATCCTGGCAGAAACCGGACAGAAACCTAGTGTTTTCTTATTAAAACGAGGGGAAAATGACAGTGTAACATGGAAAACATTTCCTTAAGTATTTTAGATGTTTTCTTGAATTAATTTTCCTCTTAAACTAGTTTCACTCTTTTTTGCACTTGAGAGGGAGGACACAATAGCGGCTCATAATTCTATCTCCTAGCGCGGCACAATAATATATCATGGCTTGATTCAGAAGTGTTATTTACTTAAATTAGTTAAATCAGGGCAAAACAAGTTGAATCTGTGCACATCTACAAAACATGGAAACAAAGCTTTATCCAAAAAGAAATATTAAAATCATTCTACATGTATGCACGCACTGCATTGCCGTCACCAGCCACTCTACATTTTGAAGCTTTCAGATTCTTGCAATGCAATTTTGAAACATTCTCTTCTCTTTGGGTGGCTGTTTCCTGCGGCTGTCCTAGAAATAAACGAGGCCTTGCGTTGAGGTATTAAAGACTTCACTAAGACAAAACACCACTCTATTGGCTTTTATTGAGCATTATTAAAAATCAAATTTTAATTTTAACTTAACATCTCATACAGAAACTGGTGTATCTATTTTTCAGAGCAATATAAATCAATTATGATAATGTTACTACCTTTAATCCTGTTGTCGTGGGGATTCACTTTGAAATTTGATTTAAAAACCTTTCTGTAAATTACCATAATTGTGAATTCGTTCGTTTTGCTTCAGCCACCAAATAGTCATTTCACAGATGTTGAGTTGTTGACAAATCAATTAGCTGGTGGCAGAAGGCCCGCCCCGGTTCTTAACTATTAGTGTACACTGTACACATCTTAATTTCTCTCCCAGTACGTACACCATCCTAAGTCCGAAGAAACATTCGATAAATCAGATAACCCTAGCAGCAGCCGTTCAGTCTCCGACCCGGAAGTGGTGACTGGTAGTTCCCTAGGGTCAGACAAACAGACCGATGCTTCCGGAGGAGAAAAAATAGTTAGACAATGTAAATCCTGGTTCAAAGAACTGGACGTAAACATTTTCTCGTAGCCCTGATTAAGGGCAGCAGCTAGGAATTGTTACTTCTCGGGTGAAATGAAAATGCAATTTACATTTTTCCATTTTACAGCATTATGGAGAATGATCAAGGACGTGAGGGAAAAATGGATTGGCTCTGAGACGAAAAAAGAAAAAAAGAATTGGCTTGGCCAAGGTTAAATAATTTGGAGCAATTGTGTGCCTTCAGCGATTTTTGAGATCATTTATAACAATTCATTCTAAGGGGAAATGTTCATGTTTATAATGATCTAATATGTATTCTGTTTATGACTGATTTATAATCAGTGCTGTTCAAAACAACGGCGTTTTCTGAACACTTTGTAAAGCCAACTATAAATCATAAATCACAACAAATAAAAATGTGGCTGTATCTCTCGCGACTGACTTCAAGTTACAAGTGAATATAAAAAAAGACACAAAGTATTGTATTACAAGAATGTCGTCCAGGTTTATGGTTACCAACTTATTATGATTACGATGTGTGTGCAAGTGTGTGTGTGCTGCACTCAGTTATTCTGTGTGAAAAGGTGTCAGTGGCGAGTTAATCTAACCAGATCGATGATTTATCAAGATGTAAACAGCAATATGAACGTCAGCCCCGTTTGCTTTCATTCCTCTCTTATCTTGGTGTTTGTCTCATGTTATCTGAACATTTCATATTTAAAATGTAATACAGCAACTGCTCAACAGGGAAAAACCCAATTTCCATCCCATTTCAGATATTAAGTGTTCGATCGGTTTTCAGAAAGTAATTGGATTGTTCATTTTTATTTAAATCCTTGTCTGAAATATGAAGTTCCGTGCACAGTGAAGTTGAATTAAATTACTTTAATGTGATATGAAATTCTCTTTGTGTTTCGTTTGCTCAAAGGTCTCATATTTTCTGCATCCCACTGATAATCCAAAAGTAATCACTATACTGTTGAACCAGTGTGAAGGAATGTTTGACTTCCCTCACCAATACTTGTACCATTTAATATATTTCATGAATTTTTAATTCACGCCAACATTCGCGATCACCTAAAGTTTCTGTTAGAGAATGGACTCACTGAATGCTTGAGTGGCACTTTCATAATGACATGATTTAAAAGTCACTAACATTTAATTATCCTCCCTATGGTATTATGGTCAGTTCAAAAATGTGTGCTCTTCTGCTGCTGATCTTCGTGACTTTGATAAAAAATATTTTCTGCCCTTTGAAAACTCATGTCATTTCGTGTTTTACTTCTTGGGGTTATGTAAAAATGCTTCAGTCTTTCAGGATAGAAATCCAGTAGTTTTACAAACATAAGGTCACCATTTCTGTGGAAAAAGTGCACACTTCTGCTTATAGACAAAAAACTACACTCAAATGGGAATTTTGTTTTTTAAAATAATGATTGACGTTCTCTGCATCAAAGCGGCAATATGGAAGACGGAAGTGACGTGAAAAAGTAATGATGCGATTATTGCAAAGCTGGGTGTTTCAGGGGCATGATTTGTAATACATCAAAAAGATCATCGAACTTCGCCGCCTTAGCAGGTCTAAGTTGCCTGTGGATTCACCAGTTAGAAAACCGTAAGATTATCACTGTCACTGAACCCATAACCCGCCGGGGTCGTAGGGGCTCTGCAGTGACGAACGCTGTACCGGCTGGCTCCACTTGTGGCGATTGTGGGCGAGTGCCTGGGTTGTGGGAAAGCTTATCTTGGTCCATTCAGGGATGTTGTCTGCCCATTTCTTTCTCGGTCTGTCTGACCTTCTCTTCCCCTGCACTGTTCCTTGTGGTATGGTTTTGGAGAGCCCATCTAATCTTGTCACACGCCCATACTATCTGAGCTTCCTCTTCTTAACTGTGGCCAGTAGGTCTTCATAGTGCCTTACTTGTTGGATGATGGTTTGTCGGACTTCTTCGTTGGTGATATGTTCCGTGTACGAGATGCCAAGAAGTCTTCTGAGGCATCTCATTTCCACTGCCTGGATCCTCCTTTGCAGATCTGCATTCAGTGTCCAGGATTCGCATGCATACAGGAGAATGGAGATGACCAGTGCATGCAGGAGCTTTACCTTGGACCTAAGAGAGATGTTTCGGTCTCTCCAGATGGGCTTGACCTTCGCCATTGCTGCTGCTGTTTGTGCAGCTCTTGCAAGGATTTCGGCCTTTGAACCTTCTTCACTAATAAAGGCTCCAAGGTACTTGAAATGATCAACAGTCTCAAGTTCTTTTCCACTGACTGTGATCTTGGTAGTGATTGGCTGGACACTGTTTGACGTGTTTGTCTTACACATAAAAGATTATGGAAAATCTAAACCTGTATGCAAGAAACAATTATTACTGCAACACAACGATCAGCTTTGTAGAAAACTGCAAGAGGCAGGGAGCGCGAATATCTAAATGCAAAATAGCGTTATTCTCACTTTGCGGCTGCACAAGCAGCTGGGTTGTTGTTTTTTTACGTACAAAAACTGCAGACTGTTTCTGTCACGATGGTGACAACGGTACAAGTTGCGCCAAGCTTGCCTTTTCCATGGCAGTTGTAAATTCTATGCAAGCGTATCACTATGGCCGGTGGTGCACTCAGACTGTCTTGTGTGGACTTATGTCTGAGATGTGGACTATGGAGTTAAACCCCACCTCGCCCACTGGCGAGACTAAACAGGTTTGTCTCAATAGGTTAGGTGTATCGAAACTGTCTTGAACAAGCTGGTGAAAAAAGGGACCTCTTACGAGCACCAGAGAGTATGTATTTATAGAGAGATCTCGCTTCCGCCAAATCACGAAACTAGGTCGCTGCGGTAAACAAGAATATGAAGAATGGAAAGAGATCTTCACCAAAGATAGTGTGCATATCTGTTTACTGTGGTTTGTTCATATTTTGGGGGTTGATTGAAACTATCTAGACTCGTTTCTAAGCTCTTACGCCCCGTGGAAATGCACCAATGGATATTGTTTACCGCAGCGACCTACTTTCCGCTCCATGCTAACAGTGGTTTCGCGGCGCCTCCCGTGTCTCGCAGTGCAAATCCACCAAATAGTGAAACTTCTCCATACATACACAGCGGGCACTGAATCATAACAGGCCCAAACAGACTTGGTTCAGTGCTCCCACAGCCTAAAACAGCGAGACATATTTTACTTCAGCATTTTCATTGACCCATAAATTAAAAACATTTCAATCAATCACCCACAAATCTTTTCTGCAATATTGGTCCACGCTGTAACTTTAACTCTCATACAAGAATATGATAATTAATGTTAGACTGTGCCCAGAGGTAGTCGCCGATGACATCTTCATGCCTTTTCAAGCCAGGGAATGTTATTTACCAATTCCCGTTGCATGATATATTGACAGTCCAATACATTCAACATGTTTATCTGATGGGGGGTACATTATGCATTATACTTACATTATATCATTATGTTATGTAAAGCTAGCTAGAAGAGCTATCTGTCCCTAATAGCCATTGAGAGCATGACTAACGTTATCGGCAATATTGTACAGACATAATGGAATAAAAATGAAGAAACCACACATTTTTTCTAAATTTATAACTAAACAAGCAAGAGAGTTCTAAATTTAAAACTAATAAACAACACGATCATCTAAATTTAAAACTAAATAAATAAAACAGTTTTCTAAATTAAAATCTAAATATAAGCAAGTTGCTTTTCTGAATTTAAACTAAATAATGCGGAAGATTTTCTAAATTTACAAACAAAACAGTTATCCAAATTTTGACACGGCAAGTCGTATGAACAAAAAGGACCATTATGAAATAAAGACTTAATGTGTAGGATCGAGTACCTAGTCTTCTCGGATAAGGACGAAAAAATTCGGAGGGCCCGTGTGCACGTTGCGCACGTTAAAGATACCTTGGCAGTTGGAAATCGTAAAGAGCAGGCCGAAAGGCCGCTGCCCGGGCAAAATTGAAATTAATAGATTAAAATTTATCCATATCATCTCCCCCCCCCCCCCCCCCCCCCGCCAGAACAAGAAATAATAAAACAAGTAAAGTGAGGTGTAAATGCCAAGGGCAGCGAACCTCCTAAAATAAAGACCTCAAATATAAAGACTTAAGGTGACGAGATTAAGAGCTGTAAGTTCTCCGCTCCAGGTAAGATAGTCTGTCCCATGTGCATTCTCGCACATTTCTGTTTGTTTGTAACTGTGTTACATTCAGCCAATTTACCACTGTTTACATATCTACCACGGGTGTTGAAAGGTTAATTAAACAGTGTGCAAGTGGAATGCAAGCATCAAGGCTCGTTTTTACAAGGTATGAATGAATGAACTACAAAAAGATACCGTTGGGTAGCAGAAACAACTGGTTGTGAGCAAACATATATTATTACAATACAGTACAAACGCAGGGTTGGGCTTCTGGTCACATCAAATAACTGTACAAAAACCAAGTTACGAAAATCATGTTTTAACACTCTACATACTATTATCTTTATGGCTTTTTTTAAGGGCTACATTTAGATGTGTGCAATGACCATCTGGTTTACAACACTTTTAGAGCTACAAATATAACTGCTGAAGTAATTAAGTGACTGAGTTCAAAAGTCACAAGAGACTGGTCTGAGAGCAATAAACTGGCTGAGTGTTATCATAAAGTAGGAGTGAACCTAACTACTTACAACAGACAAGTTGTGCTCTGTCACTATCGTCCTTATTATTTTGCCATGGGCGTTGAAAATATCCCACTAACGAAGAGCGGAGTCTCTTATAATGGCGCCAGATGACGCCAGCCCTTACTGTTGCCTTAGGAGACCACTCTCTTTAATGGTTCTCCTTGTTCCCTGGAGAGGATGCCGTGCCGCTTCCGTTTTCCGTTGCCTACAGCGGTTTACTGGACACACCATGGCTGACCATTTCCAGGGGACTTTCTAAATAAAAGGGGATGACTAACTGACAGCATGGATAAACTTCTCTCTTGAGGAAATTGACAGGTGTCGCTAACGGCAACGTTATCCACAGTGATTTGCGCTGCCAGCAGTTTCTGAAGACACGGAGCCAATGCTGTCGTTATTGTTTTTCTCAGTTTTGACTCTGCCCCCGCCCCCCCCCCCCCCACTCCAACCTAAAGGTGAAAAAAAATGGATACTAAAAGTATTATAAATATTCAAAGCAAATTGTAGGTCTGAGGTTGCTTTACCATCCATTATCTATCGATGAAGTTTGTGCCATTCTTTTTTTTTATCCTTACTTGTTGCAATTTTCATTTTAACATCGTGTATCTCGCAGTTTTGACAGTTGTGAAAAGAGCTGCCACAGAGACTCCTTTTTAAAAAGACGGTGTTCAGTGTACACTATCAGAGACCATTCCTCATCCTGGAATTGAACAATAACCCGCGACAAGCGGAAAGCACGAAAGAATCAAGCCGACTGAGAATACTACCCAGATGATGGTAGGAAAGGAATGAGATTAAATGCGACATGGCGTAATAAGAGCCGGGAGAAAGGCATCAAGTTTACATATTGCAACCCGTACATCTTTGTTTTCGATGTAAATAATAATAATACTTTACATCACGGCAAAAGAAAATTGTCATACCAAACTCTGTACTAAGCAGTGCAAACATGGACGAATTTCATTGGTAATATAATGATAATATTGATATTCTTTACAAAATTCTTAAAATGTAATGATGCATATAGATCAGTATGAAACCCTGTTAACAAATAAGGTCGAGATACTCACGCAAGACTAGTCTACAGTTTCCGAGTCCTACCCCATGCCGTTTTCAGTTCACTCTATGTAGGTCCAAACAAACTAATATGCAAGGCAAATTTCTGACATGCGTGGACTTCTGAATACTGACAATACCTAGGAAAGATTGATGACAACAGGTGAGATAGGAATATGACACCAAAGGGATTACACTTGGCTACGCAAAATTTATGTGGACGCGGATAGGATACCTTCTGGTTATTGAAAGAATTATCAGGTACTGGGAACACTATGTACCAGTTCGCCTTTCAGCTGTCTAGAATCCTGTAAATGGTCACCAAATACTGTCAATGAGATAAACCAGAAACAAAAATAAACGTAAACTGCCACCGACAGACACTGACAATGAGGAAGATGTTAAGTTAGCAAATTCCGCTGATATTTTGTTCGACTAGACTAAACCCTGCCGCACCCAAGGTCTTTAATACCAGTGTTTCTCTTCCCAATAATTTTTTATCTATTGCGGTAAGTCATACTTACTGTTTCTATAAATAGCGATTATAGGTATACAATTTCCTGTTGAGGGCGCTAAGAATAGAACAGCGAACCTCTAATTCGATCTGATTTCTACGTCAGCGAGGTATAAGATTACTTGTCGGAGTGCGTGTGCATGTTTCACCATGACCTAACAGAACGGAAGTAAGTAAGTGCACACAGCTGTACAAGAAATCGAATACTAACGACGCCTGCATTTGTTTTCACTGCCTCACTACCACTATCGTATGCATCACTGTATTGCTATTACTGTTATGGACGTGAGTTTGTTGTTGTTGTTGTTGTTGTTTACCGACCAGAATTGGTCACCATTTCTTTCCCAAAAATAGTGGTCTTGCCCAAATCGATGCTCAGTAGTTGTAGTCGTATAGTTTTAGGATTAGGACTAGAGTTCGGGTTCGAAATTGGGCTGGGGTTTCGGTAACACTGAATGGGAATGTTCATTATTATGCTGTTTCAGTAAACAACATGTTGTCAATGGGCGTGTCATGAAACCATAGGAATTATGCCTTTAAAAAAGTAGGGGGACGCGGGGGAGAGCATCATACTAAGCCCAGAACAGCCTAGTCAACTGCTGGCAGACAAGACGTGCACATTATAATTTCTTATATTTTCTTAGTAAATCCGGGAAGGTCCGCTCAGACACAGTCCGCTTCTGCCATTATTTCTTGGGTGTATACTTTGCTAGCCGCAACTGGCTGTGACTTTCCGGGCTTAGTATGATACCTCCCCCCTCCTCCCCCCCCCCCACAGCCTTTATGCAATAAAAGCCTCCAAATGCTACGATGTATTGTTAAATGTCATCAGTATTGCTGGGGTAATACAATTCTGCTCCAACTGCTATTTTTTACTTCCGTCACCGGCAGCTACTGCAAACGTCCTCACAATTGAAACAACCAGTCCAAATTCACGGGGCGTGCACGGTGTAACCTCTAATTGTACTCCTAACTATCATCATTTTCAAAGACAGAAATATAAGAGAATGAGATGTTCTGCAGTTCTATTTCAGTTCTTCCTGTTGTTATCATGTCTCTGCTCTTTTCGCCTGTTGCTCTCACTTTGGTAACTTTTCTTTCATTTGCATATTTGGCTTTCTAGACAAAACATGAGCCTATGATAGTTATTATACGAATAGTGTCGACAGCAGTATACTTTGTTATTGGCATCGTAGGTCAGGGTAATTTGGTAGGCAAGCCTGAAGACGAAACATACTGACTGAAAGTAACAAGACGGCAAGAGCCATCAGCACTCTCCGTTTGTAATTGCGAGACAGAACATGCGTTCCGTTCTTTATCGTGATGTACCCGCTTATAAACACCTGATCGTTTATATTTCAGCGCCCATGTAGAATAAATAAACAGATTAGCACTGGGCCATAACTTTATCTAGACCAGTACGGATGGTTTACACGGTGCAGTGCCAAAAGGTTTCGCTGCTGGTCAGTGGCAACTTGTTTGAAGTAAGGCAGGGGAAAATAATTAATGGTGTTACTGTGGACAATGATTGGGAATGTGGGTGGTTTTGAAACCAGTAAATCTATCAAGAATGCTCCATTTCGCCTACACAAAACCAAGAGCAGTACCTCTATTTTTACGGATTTTACAACGAAAAAATACGGACGGAAATAGACGCCCTGTTTCACAACTGTAAAGAATTATCGGTCTACAGATTATCCGTGCAGCTTTGCGATTTTTTTTCTTTGTAGAATTTTATTTGAGATATTGGCTTAGTTTGCGTATGTTTCAAGTGGTTTAGCCAACTAAAATTTCACCTTTAGAATGGGATTACAACACCTACCGCCTTTGCTTAGCACGTTTATGTTCTCAGGCATGTCTAGCATTTTGTGCCGGACTTCAGTAAGTTTTCCAAATTAAAATTTGCTGAGATGAGTCATTGCCAAATAAAGGCAGGTGAAGTCTACCGTGAAAGAGGGTTTGCCTTACAAGAAATTCAATGAAGTTACTGAAATATCACTTTGATGCATAATATAATCATTTTGTTTCAGACAACAAAGGAATAGTTTATCTATAGTTTCAGTCAATTCCCACATTTACATGCCTTTCCTTTTCTCAGCTTGTTTAACATTTTTTTTTTGTTGGCCTCACTTTACGTAAAGTTTTTCGTCAAACACTTAATATCCCCCCCCCCCAAGCCCCCAGCCCCCAGCCCCCCCCCCCCCCACTTCCCGGCGATATCTGCGTAATAATCTACAAAATCAGGTTTACGCTTGGACATTAGAACATTGTCGTCAACTCGTGTATGATAACTGATGGGTTGATAAAGCAAGTGTAGTAATTCCGCATACTTGACATATATTTGCAATGTTTCATCAAAAACAATACGTTTTACCTTTTCTGGAAATGGCTACAACTTTGCTTTCCCGGGAATCCTCCTAAGTTTTTAGTTAAGAGTTATAAATAATACATGGGTGTCTATTCTAGTCGCTAGACCAGGTCGCTCTTATTTGGCAATGACTCATGTATACAAACTGCTGGCATCTGTGGGAAATGTAAATTACCAATTGTCCCCACAAAATACAGCTGACCAAGCAAAGGTTCCATTTTCTGACTCACTTAAGGAAGGCTCTGGTAAAGGTCGGAGTGAGCTGGGATTGGGATCCATGAGTGTATAGCCTGACCGCTGGTAAATGTGTGTCTGTGTGTGTGTTTGACAAGGCTATTACTTTGCAATTTGGCTTGAACCAAAGTCCACATGATGCCAGACTTGGACTGTGTGATGAGAGGAAGGAAGGAAGGGGTGGGTGGCGAGAGGTAAGCCTGTGATTCCCCGCCCTATAGCACGTACATTATCACCCCTGATTTCTGAGTACTCGTGTGGACTGCTGTGTGCCATGGAATACATGTTCGCTGATGTTTAATAGAGATGAAGAAAAAGAGGTGGGCTACTCGGCATTATAAACAAAGATACTAGAATTGATAAGATAAGACAGCTAGTGCTTTTAGCGTGCACAGAGTTCGCACCGCCACCTAGCAGCAAACGCGCGGAAGTCATGAAAAGTGTCGTATGTTACAAAGTCAAATAGGGAAAATATTAAATTTTTTTCACTGTTCAGCTATCGCTATAGGCCTTGATTGACTCACTTATTCTGGAACCATAACCTCAATCGCTGTGGGAAAACTCTGGCTATTTTTTCCCTTTTTTAAGTCGCATTAGCACTGTCACAATTTTGCATCGTAAATTTACCATTATATCAAGCATTCTTTTCATACTATGCGCCATGGGGCCCGCCCCCGATCAGCGTGCAAATTGTGTGCACGTTTTTTGTTGTTGTTTTTTTGTGGTGCGAAGAAGACAGTGTCTCATCTTATCGTTTCTAGTATCTTTGGTATTTAAGTCTATTGCCGTTTGCTTGGTCAGATTGTCCCCGAACAAGCAATTCTACTTCCTAATATCCTTATTGTACTCGTTTAGTTTTTGTGACCAGGCTTGTCGTCCATACATTATCGTCAGATATTTCACTCTCATAACAATTATCGCCACACCCATCTGCACAATCCACTGTCAAACATTCAATAAGTTAAACTTTACAAATGACTGTAGGTGAGTTACCGAGAGTTACTTTCTTAATCATTCAACAATTTTTAGAAAAGTAAGACTGCACAGTGAATTTCAGAACCAATCAAATGTGGCTTTATAATCAATATCAAGAAGTATGACAATGACATGGTATACATCAGTTTATGGAAGCTCATTTCAAGTTACATGATAATTATCTTTGACTATTGCTTGATAACAATGCACTTACTTTCTTCCCTTTCACCTTAACAAACCCGTTGGATATGTTTATTTCCTTAATCTTGGCGTCAATCTTCTTCTACTACTTCCCACCTAAACACACTGGATTTTTTTACTCCCACGTTTCCAATTTTCCACGCTCCCAATCACGCCTATCCATCCTGATTGCTATCCTCCTTACGAGCATTTTGGTGCAGACTCTAGGTTCATCAGCGCCAAAGAGGTTATTTATTTGGCACCCGTTCCAAGTGGGCAAAGGCCATGGTTTCTGAGCCAGCATTGTTCGTGTTCTTTGTAAGGATTCTGATGACCAGATTCGAGTATCCTAAAGACAAGCTTGTTCTGTTCTCATTTTCTCCCTGGACAATTTGAATGTCCAGACAAAAGGAAGTTACTAGGTGATCTCATCTTGTGTCCCAAACCGTTGGATTAGCAAAGACCTGTAGAAATTCAGCAGGCTCGCTTCATATTTATTCAGATAAGCTCATAAAACCTAAGCAATTTCTATACTGTGCGATCCCACACAGAACAAACGAAAGTCTTTTGTGCATTCATGGTTTCATTTGGAAGTACGTTTTAGTTCATAGGAAATACGATTTTTCAACAAGAGTTTCAGCTACGTGCGAGATTGCACTCCATGCCTGTTTAGGTTTCCTCTGTCCTTTCATTTCGTCAACTAAAATTATCACACGGTTTGTTCTCGCTTACTCAGGTGTAATACCATAAAGAGTCAATGTATTACAAAATACATCATTATGACTGTCAATATGGTGCTGACGGTGGCAAATGTGTTCATACAATGCTCATACTGTTATAGGAGAGCGCCTTGAAGTTATTAACAATACGAACAAGGACATATTATAGAATATTACTTGAAAGAAAGGAAGAAAGCAAGAACGAATGAAAGAAAATCAAATGATGGGCCATCCCGAGCAAGGGGGTTGGGGGGGGGGGGGGACATAGAGGAATGAACAAAGGAATAACTGAATGGAACTGTGAATCTCAAAATTAAGTAGACAAAAGGCTTTGGAAAGTGGAATTCTGTTTAATTTTAAACTGGTTGACTGGCGTGGGAATTTCTCCGGCTGTCGCCAATTATACATATCCATTTTTCTTCCTTGCTAGCTTCAACGTCATTCTCTCTCTCTCTCTCTCTCTCTCTCTCTCTCTCTCTCTCTCTCTCTCTCTCTCTCTCTCTCTCTCTCTCTCACTAATTTATTTCTACGTTACATCTTCTCTCTTCCCATACACCATCTCCCACCATAAAATAAGCCATTTCCATTCCCGTAGTTCATCCTCTTGCTGGGCTTTCTTCTGTATATTATAAAACAGCACTAATTTATTCGCAGACATCCTCTCGATTTCATTTTTTTTTTTATCCTTACTGTTTCTACCCTCAGCCCTTTTCTAGCTGTGCTTTCCATTTGCGGCAGTTCCCAGTCGGCATTTTATCGATCTCCAAAAATGGATTAATCTAAAAGGTTTTATCACACATTTGATCATTAACTTCATGTCTAATTCACTGCCAAGATTATCTACCGCGAACTATCGATCATGATGTTTGTTACCAGAGAGAGACTAAAAATTAATGCAGGTTCAGCTTACTTTAACGAAACTAAAAATACATCTCAGAAATAATTAAGGCACCTAGAGCTAATTACAGCAAGAAAGTCAAACATTAAGTTCGATATGTTATCGCAGTTCATGCACCCTCGTGGTAAACAGTCGACATAA
This sequence comes from Onchidella celtica, assembly GCA_963931925.1. NCBI lineage: Eukaryota > Metazoa > Mollusca > Gastropoda > Systellommatophora > Onchidiidae > Onchidella > Onchidella celtica. The sequence continues at coordinate 102,425,889 of OZ007567.1, read as the reverse complement.
ACAAAACCATCTAGACACACACGATAACAAAGACGATAACAAAAAAAAAGCAAAGTTCAAAGTAATTGTGTTCTATGACCGCACCAGCAAATTCTCTGTGTTGACAAGGGTTGCATTTTCTGCTATTTTCGACAGGTAGCTTCTCCAAATAGACTTGAATTTTGATAAGCTTAGGTGCGTTCTAGCCGATTTTGATCGGCCGACCAGTTCCATAGTGTAGTAGCGACATTTAGTTTCAGTGAGAAACGACAAGACGGCGATTGTGCGGGATCGCCTTGAAACTGAATGTCGTGACGTCACCATCCAACTAGAGGGCAGTTCAAACCCGACATGGTGCATGAGTTATGAACATGAAAGAACCCAGACAAGCAATGTATCACCCAATACATGAACACGTATTCAGGAACTGATGTGGTCTGAATAGATTTTAAGGAAAAATGACATTCATGATAATCTCTTCTTACAGCTGTAGATTTCGGTGTATTTAAGTTCTGGTTCTCCACTTCTCTGACAATTCCTATTCGCATAGCCGACCAATCTGATTTTCAGTAACCGACAAATTATTCTCATTTAATTTCTCATTCTTTGAACGAGATAGAGTTTAGCCGTGGAAGCGATAACAATTGAACCCCAGTTCAGTGAAAAAAAAATATTTAAATATTTAAATCAGGTGAAAAGTTGAAGCTGCCGTCCAGATGACCAAGTTGTCGAGTTTTTAATTTGTTGAGTAGTACCCTCTCTTTCAATCACCAAGAGGCACACAAAAGATCAACAATTCTAACACAAGAACCCAAACCGTTTCCTCTCAAGGAATAAAGGGGGTCCACAAATTAATCTCTAAACATTTTTAGATAATTATGACTATCAAGAATCAACAAGCCAAATTTCAGTGATTTCCGTTGCCTGTCGAAACAAATTTCTGGACTCACGACTGAAGGGCCCCGCATACACAAAACAAAATGTCCCTGAAAACAAGGTAATACCTAGGATATAAATTCATAGTGCGCAAATAGCAAGTTCAGTGAATTGAAAACCAAAAATATCGATGTGGCTCATACATCTCCCGGCAGAGAAGCAAGGGTTCTGCAATTTCTAACTCTTTTTTTTCTTTTATGCACTGAGAAATATTGCTGGTCGATGCCGGACATGATGATTTCAAGCAATACATTGTGTAAACAAGGCGGTCATAAGGTTGCCTCACCTTATGCTTAAGGCCAGGATTATCAGCCTCTGTTATCGCAGTGAGATCTCAGCATGTGGCATGGGTTAAATATAGAGGGTTTGTAACTTTGATACCTTATCGGCAGGTTATTAGAATCAATTAAAAGTGCTTTGCAAGGGAGGGGGGGGGGAAGAAGTGCAAACATGCGTGAAGGAAAAAACAATGGTAAAACTTCCCAAGAGCAATTCATTCGGCATGAATGCCTCCTATACTACTGAGTGCCTCCTACTCCTTTTGCGGCATCCCAGAAATACGTACCATTTAAAAACTGGTCGTTTCAAAGGCACTTAATTTAATACCATAAGCTTTCTTGAAGAAAAAAAAATCAAACCATTTACATGTTGTAAATTTGCAAGTCGAATATTCCAAATATAAAATCTAGTGATAAAATAACACCAGTCTGGTTTCAATTTTCATTTGTGCCAGACTTTTAAAACAATGTTGAAAAAGAATGTAAACATTAAACCTGCAAAAAAAAAAAAAAAAAAAAGGTTAAACAGTTGACTTTAATTAGCATTGTCAAAGTATTTCCATGATCTCGAGATTTTATCATCTGTATATGCATCAAGCTAGTGCTATTTGGAAGACGTAACGGTGTGTTACCTGCAATTTGCCTTACAGATTATCTAATTCCACCCAGCCATGTAAGAGTTTGCCTAAACAATGTAAACAAACGCGCCCATCTTAAAGTGGCTTTCCTCTTTTTGAGTGCGTTTACACTCCACATTAATGCTAATGCCAGGCTCCCAATTCTCCAAGATGATAACAATGGCGTTACATGTATTTCTTATCCTGCCCTCCTTTTTTTCGTCGCTTATACGTGGAAAACAGGATAAGGCAAGCGGTTGGGATTTTTATCACTGGAAAAACCATTACCAGAGGGTGCAAATTTTTGTTTCAAAAGCACAATATGAAATCTGATTTCAAGTGTACTTAAATTAGAACTGAAGTGTTATCGTATGAGTTTGAGAAAACAGCACGCAAAATTCTTCCATTTTCTGGAAATTTGAATTCAAGATTCCTCCGTCCATGTTCTACTAAAGGAACGTTCGATGCTCGGGAGACACCACAATTTGCTTAAAAATATAGACAGCTTCATGCTCAGGATAATGTCAAGGAGATGTTCCACAAATACGGAGTGACCCATTGAAAACGAATTTATTTTGATTCGATTTAATTTTTTCTTAGGAAACGTATCCTTTTCCTGCGGCATGGAACGTTTCTTCAAATCTAATTTGGTGGAGGGTTAAATTGGGATATGCCAGCGTTAATTTAAGGGCATCCTGCGATTTTTATCCCAGTCGGAAAAAAGAGCTATTGCACAGACGCTCTCTTACAGAGCAGTGATTTACATGAATTGGCCAGTTTTACCAGGCTTTGTTTTCTTAGGATGGATGATTATATTTTATTTATCACTCCACCCTTATAATTGATATATAATTACTAACTTTAATATGACATCATTTTGTGGCATTGCAGATCACTGATAAAGTATCTCTGAAAATAACCATTGATTACTTCCACCAAAATCCTCATACAGATAATATAAGATATTAAGGAGATAATTATAATTATATAGCTCAGTTCCGTGTCAAGATATTTTAAAATTGCCTCAGGATCTCAACTGGGTTTTTTTTTCCTGTGGGGGCCATCCATAAACTATGTGTCTTCGATTTTGGCTAGTTTTTATACACCTTAACTTCTCTCCCCCATTTGTGTGAGGATACGGCTATTAAAATGGTAAATTCCCTTGATAAAGCCTCGATATTATTCTGAAACATTAAATGGCATTTTGCACTGTGGATTCGTCTCCACTAGAAAGATATTTGATTTTATAATTATAATCCTGCACCTCATTTTTTGTTCTCCCCCCCCCCCCCGCCCCCCCCCCCGCCCCCAAAATATAAATAAAACTTAATTTCTTGATTCATTACCATACATAAAAAGCATGCCCGTACATGTTACAGAACCCCACCCCACCCCAACCCCTCCCCCCCCCAAACCCCCACCCACTCCCACCTATGAGTACGTACTGTACTTGAGAAATGGAGTAATATAGCACCGGGCATGAAAAAAAAAAAGTCATAATCTGCCTCAGCGACTTCGCTTTACCCACTACGGTATGAACTTCAACACCTTTACAGCATTTGTTCTCACTAATTCCCTGAGATCAACTAGGATAACACAAAATGTCACAGTTGCTTTATCTCGCCGAGAAATGGGCAATGGAATTTTATATCACAATCCACTGCTTAATTACTCCCAGAACTGGGCTCAGATTAATGATTGTTCTGATATAATGACGATGCTGTAAGAGAGGGCAATATGCAATCCTAATGTTGATGAAAATAAATCACTGGCGGGCAGACATCGGTTAAATCTCATTGTTTACAGAAGCTACGTAGCTGCAAACAGGGAAATCGTGACGATTAGGCTGTCAGAGAAACATAATGCTAATGAAATGGTTAATGATGATGCTAATAACATTATCAGCAAAATGCTGCAGTTTGTGGCATCTTATCGACACCCCCCCCCCCACCTTTTCCCTTGTCCCCCTCCACCTCCCTCCCCCCATCCACCCTGCACCCACAATCCGTCCTCCCAGTTCATGCCATTTCAGGTTATAAAAACATGAATGAAATCAGACCAGATTTAAACCCCTTGTCGCTAGAGCCCGAATATATTAATAAACAAATGAAAGTGGACACTCTCCTTCCTCTTTTATCCTCGAATTTGCCATTTTCGACAAATGCTTGTAACATTGCTTTTTTTTTTTTCGTAATCTAATTAAGTTTCTATTCTTTTTTTTTTTCCCTGTTAAAGTTAATTCCAGAACTTGCCGTTGTCTGGGCTGGCAAACTAAATGCGGCATTATCTCACATTGATAGACCAGGAAATGTAATTATTGTAATGAACTGCAAGGGGGATTTCGGGAGTTTTCGTGAAATAAGATCATTTATTCTTTACAAAAGACCCGCTGTGGTATTTATGTTTATATAGCCTTTACACGAATTGCAAAGGCAAAGGAAGGACTTCGTATAAGACTTCATATTTATTCTTAGTCAAAAGGGAATCGTTCTGTCAAAACTGTATTTAATATTATTCCTATTAAATTTTATATATTCTAAGACCTTTTCACAAATAAAGAGGTGCAGAAGGAAATCGTTTATTCTTCATAAAAGACCACTCATTGCATTTATGCTTATAATTCAACTTTTAACGTTGGCGGGGAGAAAGGAAGGGAGTGCATGAGCAGGCTCAATATCTAATCCTTTTGTTGCCCAAGACGGAATCATTCTGTCGAAATTTTATGAAATCAGTCATACTGAATTTTATATAATATAAAACAATGTTAAGTCTTACAGAATTAGAAGATACTCAACCATTAGGAAAATGTACTTTCTAATTTTATAATCGAAATTCTCACATCTTCATGAGTGAATGAAATATTATCATCAGTAATAAAAAGCTGCAAGGTTGTCTCTCAATTATTTTATTTAAATTTACAAAACGGTCCAAGCTTAATGTTCACATTGTGATGTACCAGTGTATTAGTTTGAAAAATAACAGTAAAAATATTCTCCTATTAAACATTTGGTCTGATCCTGTCCAAAAACCCGGAAATCAGAACCGATTGTTCTTCATCATCTTCAGTTACTGTTGTAACGGTTTCCTCATCGTAAGAGAATTGAACAGTTTTATCTAAAAAGCTCTCTTCAGACACTTTGAAGCCAGGGCAAGTGGCTATTTATATGTTGAATAAAGCAATAGCAGCGATAATCGAACCTGAAAGCTACAACAGGAACTTCGGATCAAAGACTGATCGCTCTTCACATAGTGACAATGCATGTCTTTCGTGAGCCATTGAATTGACGGTGCGTGAGCTAGACATTGTATAGCAATACCATTCAATGGCATTTTAGCGACAGATTTGTGTGTGTGTGTGTGTGTGTGTGTGTGTGTGTGCTCTGTAAACGAGACTGAGTAGAGTAGAATGACTGTGTAATAAGCAGATGTCATTCGGTGAGTGAGTGAGTGAGTGAGTGAGTGAGTGAGTGAGTGAGTGAGTGAGTGAGTGAGTGAGTGAGTGAGTGAGTGAGTGAGTGAGTGAGTGAGTGGGTGAGTGAGTGAGTGAGTGAGTGAGTGAGTGAGTGAGTGAGTGAGTGAGTGAGTGGGTGAGTGAGTGAGTGAGTGAGTGAGTGAGTGAGTGAGTGAGTGAGTGAGTGAGTGAGTGAGTGAGTGAGTAAGTGAATGAGTGAGTGAGTGACTGACTGACTGAGTGAGCGAGTGAGTGAGTGAATAAATTCACCTGCTTATCCTCATATTGCTACTAGCTGTTATGAAAAACTGACAGCCTTCTTGACTACTTTCCTCTATTTTGCTTCATAAATTATTCAGTAGCAATAATTATGACAGCCTTAAAAATCTTGAGTTTATGCACCAAACCTGCCTCAGCAATGTGGTGTTCGAATCTGTAGTATTTGACAGTCTGATTTCAAAGGAAATTACCAAAAATACAGATTTGAAGGCATCTACTTCCCTCAGGAGACTGCAGTTCACAATAATTTTCTGACAAGAACATAATTTTCAGGAGAATTTTCAACAAGTCCTCTGCCCGCCAAAACACAATCAAGATCTCCAAAACATTTACAAATTAAAGGGAATATTTATGCATGTTTGTGGTTACATAACATCGCTGATCAATCTAAGTATGCAAATGTTTTCAAAATGGACTGCTAAGTGCTCTTCACACTTCATTTCTACACGACTTGGCAAGTGCAGTATAATCTATCATCGCCTACAATCCGCCTGGGAGATAGACACACTGAATCATTAATAGTGGATTAAGTTAACTCTCTTAAGGTGCTGTTAATGACAGATAAAAAAAGAAATTTGGTTCCTCCAGTGATTATTAGATTATTAGCAGCTCTGAAAAAATGTCTCTGCGCGCGGCACGTTAAACCCCTACAATAAATTTACGTTTTCCTGAAGAAAAAAAATTGTAATATCTCGTACATAAAAACAACAACTCGATGTCACGCCCCCATATGCCCATGGCGTGCTTCTTCTTGTGTCGTGGAGACAATGGAGAGTTCGAGGACTGGCTTTTTACTGTCGCTGAACATCCAATAAAATTCGAGATTTAAATGAGATTTCATGTGTGTGATATAGATCCATGTCCTCGGTTGTCACTGTACAGTATGTGGGTTGAAGGGGTGGGCGGAAATGGTATATGCCGTTGAGAAGAGAGAGACGGATTTTGTCTCATGCCCAACTTTCCATTCGGTAGTCAAAAGACATTGTTTAGAATATGAAATATGGTGGCATTATCGTGGTCATTTGGAAAAAAGATTTTAGAAAAGTTCAAAGGGAAACCCTTATTCTTGCAAGATCATGCACTCTTCTGTGAACGTCTTAATAATCGTTTTTTGTTTTGTTTTTTTCAGCATAGTGCCAAATAATGACGGGATCATAAGAGATTTTTAGTGCGATAATGGCAATGGGAAATTCTGTCGAAAACCCATGGCTGCTTCACAATGAAGGACAGGTAATTGACATGGAAAAGGTCTCTTGATAATTAATGCAATTAAAACAACAATTATGGAAGCAGCTAATGTTTCACACTTGCCAAGGCTGCTGGACACTCTAACTTCCAGACATGTCATTGGCATAATGATTATTGACGTGGATATTCACATACACATGACATATAAGATTAATATTGAAATAATGATAATAGTAAATCAAAAATAAAAACGAACACAACAGTCCAGCACACGCAAGCAACTACCATACAAATTCAAGAGACCATGTACATTTAATATAGACATAATCACAACGAATCTATAAACAAGTGGGGCGGTGGACAGGTAAACGTGCATGCTGTGGTGCGGACTGGTGGAAATCTGAAAGCATTAATGCCAGATAGAGAGAAGGCATGGATAAACCACACAGATCACGGGGCAAAATAATTATGATTGTGGATGACGTAAAGGCAAACGTTTGTTGTAGTCATTGATTCGGGAGTACAGCAAAGAGAAATGAATGGAGCAGAGAGACAAATTCTTTGCATTGTCTTTGAATGGATCGCGCCTATTTATAGCTCTGAGATTTATTATATTGCTGAAGGTCTTTTGTATTCGTTCAGATGCCGTATACAATCTGAGGCTATTAGGTAGCACACCACAGCTACTTTTCAAAGTCACGTCGAGATGGTCCGTTATTCAACGCCAGTTAGTATTTCGAGGGCTGCATGGCAGGCTGTTGTAACTCCACTTTTTCCAAAAATTCAGATATTTGGCATACTTGAACATCTTGACAGTCTGCAGGTTTTGTTCTAAGTTGGGAATAAAATTGGGATTAAATAACGATTTTTAGAATAACTTCTCTATTAAGTCTGATAAAGAAAGTTATTTAGTTTTTTGCTTTACCTGAAAAATTTGTGAAAACCAAGTTACGATGGTTTACTACGCTGCCCTTGATTTGTTTCTCGAAATAAAATTTGTAAACCAGTTCGAGAATGAAAGACGCCGACAAATCTCTCCAACACATAAAAAGTGCAGAACTGATATACCAGGTCACAAACCGGCTGCTCTTCAAAGGGTTTACTGGCTGTTAAGAAAAAGACTTATAGGTTCACAGGTGCCCTCTGTCAAGATCTGAACTTTGGAACTATGAATACAAGAATCGGTATTTTTAACAAAAAGGATTTCAATTAATATAAAAATGGAGTTCGACACCTCGTGGAAAAAGATCCATTGACAAGTCTATGAATCAACGAGGAGAGGGCACCCACAAGTCAAGATGAGTCTGGCTTAACTTCTGTAGAGTATTAGCAAATTCATGTTGGGCGAAACGCTAGTGCGACTGGTCATTCGTGATGAGTCACTTGGTATAAATAATAATATGGGATGATCAGATTAAAAGCTGCGGTAATTTTACAAGCTATTAAAACTTCAAAGGTTGCTCCACTTAATGAATTGTTCGGGCGTTTCTAATAAGTCTGCTGGTGTTGAAATGTAGAAGATGTTGAAATTTTCATAATAGTCTTTGAATCGAAAAGTACCTATGGGTTTCAGCTTTTAACTCTGCTATTTAGTTAATTCCCGGCACTTTGATTTTATTCAGCAATTACGGTAAGTGATTCACAATGTTAAAATCTTTTTTTTTTTAATTAGTTTGCTAAGCTTGGAGAATATGATAGTAAAACGGGAGGGGAGAGGGGATGGGTAATTTTCATCTGTTACCAGGAGAGGGGCGTAGGCCAGTGACATTTGCATGAAAGTGGAGCCACCTGCTCCCAATTTCAAATTTCGGGGCGTTCGCCTCCAATCATAGAAAAACTAGCTAGAACACGACTGCAAGAGATTGAGTTCAACATGACACGAAGTCGCAGGTACGGGCCTAGCCTAGACAAAGAGCCTGGAAAATACGTTTTTATTACTATTATTATTATTATTAATATTATTATCGTTCAACTTAACAAGCACTTTACAAGAACTGAGTTTGAGTTTGGGTTGTATGATACGTCAGCTCGACAACAGTAACACTGTATGACGCCCTGTACAGTTCACCGACAAGAAACAACACCCGTGCATTTCTATCTGGAAATGAAGAATCACCAACAACACCTTAAAACTAGACTCTGGAAAATAATATCGTTTCATGTTGTTTTGTTTTGTTTTTTTCTCTTCTAAATTGGTAGTGTACTGACTAGAGAATTAACTTGATGAACCCCTGGCTATTGATTAGATGTCTTCCCACTCGAGCTAGCCAGCTACTAATTTGTGTCGCATTAGCAAGAGATAATACTAGTTCCCTTGACATCAAAAAGAAACTACTATTGACGAGACATAGTTGATGTACAAATTGCAGTGTCGATAATGTGATTTAGCCACCAACGCCAGGCCCCAGCCCTACAGCAAAAGCGAAGACTAACTACTTAACATCTTGAGACAGAAAATTGGGAACGACGCGGGTAGATCTTACTGATGAGATTCAAAACCTTACTAATAAAGTGCTGTAGTTTTTGTACACCATGGTGGCTTTCAGTTGCAGTCCTGCTCTTTAGTCAGATCGTGCAAAAACTAATTATGTGATTTTTTTTGTGTTTGTGTCTGCTTCTAAATCCCATACTAATACCAGATCGTTTTCTTTCTTTTAATCCCTACTGCATCATCCCCCGAGACACAGAATACCCAGACGAATCATTCCATTTCTCAGTATAGTAATGTCAGCAAATTGCGCGCGTACAAATTATCGTGAGAACTAATCTTTTTCGTTCAATTATGAAGGGGTGTGACGCGAATTGTTGTGTTGTTGCCATCGGCAATACGCGTGCAAGACGACGGACGGAATCGGACGAATTAATTCGTCTCGGCGTCCTGTGTCTCGGATCATACATTACTGTAATACACTATTTTGTTCACTATAGCTATCTTTAGCGCAGCGTTTTCGCTGCTTTGTTGATGTTGTTGCTGTTTCAGTTCATTGAGCCTACTTTATTTTTGTACTTTAGGTTATTTTGTTCACAGTCTTTGCTCATTCACCTATAAGGCTACAGTAAAACAAAACCGGCAATAAATAAAGAAATCGATGGTCTATAACATTATTTTCCTTGCCTTTCATCTTTTGATACATTAATCAATACACCCGTCTCTCTTCTTTGTTTTTCTTTCTGCAATTCACACTTTGATTACATTTTGCTATTGTTTCTGCCGTTGAGGTTGCTATTTTTTTATTTTATTTTTTTGTCGCCCGACTGCAGATAGTTGACAGTCGACACGGATCTATTATTTTGTGCATCGTAGTGAAAGAATGACTAGCATGTCGCTGAGGCTCGAACACACGAACCGACAGTGCAATAAAATCCAACAGTCTTTCATTGAGAAACCACGACGTTAAACGCGGCACAGTTTGAAACGATACTGTTATTTTAATGATGCGTAAATACGAAGTTTTGACCCCCCCCCCCCCCCAAAAAAATCAGATATTTGTCTGAAGATCGTTATTGCGTTATCGTTATGACATGATAAAATATGACGTACTTTGAACAAACAGCTTAAGCAAAAACCACTTAACGATTCATAATCGGGCAAAACACCACTAAAAATGCCTACTCTGGCCACCAAAATTAAATCTGCATCTTCTAACGCCATCCAATTTTTGATGAACACGCACAGAAGTACATTTCACATCTATCATTCTTTCAAATTCTTTCCACAAAGTTGTATCCCCCTCAGCAAAGTTATGAGCAGAAAACCATAAAATATACAATTATGATTGATTAAGCAGTTTCGCATTGACACACATGGAGTTCAGGTATAATTTGCATCTTTCACCAGCCTATTATCATTGATATGTGAAAATTCATACGACATGAAACTCTTGGAAATGGATGCACATTTTTTTTCTTGCTAAATCAATAAGAAAAGCAACATTATAATATTATGCCAAGAATGGTGTTTCAACACATTTTCAAGCAAATTTACGTCATAAAGGCTGGTGGAGAGGGGTGTGAGAAAGAGAGGGGGGGGGGGAAAGAGTCTGTGAGAGAGGGAGAGAAGGGGGGGGAGAGTGGAGAAGCAAGAAAGAGAGTGTGTAAGAGAGTGAGGGAGGAAGAAAGGGAGAGAGAGATTGTGGGTGTGTGTGTGGGTGGCGTGTGTGTGACAGAGAGAGAGATTGTGGGTGTGTGTGTGGGTGGCATGTGTGTGACAGAGAGAGAGATTGTGGGTGTGTGTATGGGTGGCGTGTGTGTGACAGAGAGAGAGATTGTGGGTGTGTGTGTGGGTGGCGTGTGTGTGACAGAGAGAGAGATTGTGGGTGTGTGTGGGTGGCGTGTGTGTGACAGAGAGAGAGATTGTGGGTGTGTGTGTGGCTGGCGTGTGTGTGACAGAGAGAGAGATTGTGGGTGTGTGTGTGGGTGGCGTGTGTGTGACAGAGAGAGAGATTGTGGGTGTGTGTGTGGGTGGCGTGTGTGTGACAGAGAGAGAGATTGTGGGTGTGTGTGTGGGTGGCGTGTGTGTGACAGAGAGAGAGATTGTGGGTGTGTGTGGGTGGCGTGTGTGTGACAGAGAGAGAGATTGTGGGTGTGTGTGGGTGGCGTGTGTGTGACAGAGAGAGAGAGAAAGAGTGGAGAGGGAGGGAGTTTGGGAGAGTCAGGAGACAGAGAGGGAGAGAGAGGCTAATTAGTAAAACAAAACGTAGCACAAACCTCAATTCAATCAAATGAAATCAACAAGCAAAAGAATGTTATTCTTTCAAACAGTGAATTCAAAGGCTGTTTTGGATGACACGAATAGAAACCGCACCGCCCGTCTCTAACTGATAAGAGATATCGTCTAGCACAAGAAAGTCATTGCGTGATGCTACAGGATGGAACAGTAACGCTTCCTTTCAAATAATCAATATAATTACCTGGGAGTCAGCAGGAGACTTCGAGTGTGACAAAGAAAAAGATAACCATAACCATGGTACTAAAAATGTTCTATGTTATTGTCACGATAGAAAATATTGTGTAACACCTGGCAATTATCGCTGTTCGGACAAAGGAAATCAGCTCCTCTGTCGGGCATCTTTACGCGTCCTACTGGAATGGGATGTTTTTATTGTAGAGGGGTGTGAGATGGATGGACTGCTCAGCATGGAGTGCATTTTGCTCACGAGGATTTGACAGAAACGGTTTGAGAATGAAATTCAAGTGCTGATCTATATCGAGTGTCGTATCGTTATAAACACCTGTAGCTTAGTAAGATCCCACAAAATCGGAAGCCAAAAGCCATCGAGCCCTCCGAGAAATAAATGACTCAAGATCCCACAATATTTTTCAAACTTGCAAGTTTAGGAAGATAGGGCAGAGGGGCAAGTTGAACGAGTTTTTGATGAAGGGAGTTTTTGATGAATTTTCGAAAAACAGAGTGAAAATGAAATACCTCAGGAGCAGAAACAAGAGAAACGAGGGTAAAGATAACAGAAAGAATAAAGCTCATACAGACAAGCCGACAGAAAACTCAAGAAAGATCCTGCCAGAATACGAAATAAACAAAAACGATAAATAAGGACCCAGTGCATGTCACGTTTCAATTCCGTTATTTTCATCGCGTGTTGTTATATCTATACAACATCACGGAGATTTTTGCGACAGTTTCCTAATTTGCGTGCAAGATGAGAATGTAAATGCTGTAGATTTAAGTGGCTGAAGCATCCCTTTCTCTGACCCCAGCGATAACGCAATTTATCGTCATTTCATGCATAGTGCGTTTGATCAGAGTTTTATGGCAGCGGCAGAGCGCATTAATTCTACATTGGAAATGCGTCATCGTTACATTATACTAACCTAATTTATGCAAAAACCAAAGTCCATGCAACCACAGGCAAGGGAAAGAGCATGTAATTACACGAGAACGAACAGATAAAATTACATGTGGCGAAAATTATAGCTCAGCAGCGGTTTAAAATTAATCATTACAGTTCATAGACGTTGCCACGATATCAGTTACAGTAGCTTCACTGTTCTTATGGTGAAATTAAGATTTTCTGACATTTTATAAAGTCAATCGGTTATGTGGCGTTTAGAAAATAAAGAGTAAGATACAATGTGCATGTAACAATTATGGTAAAATTATTTAAAATATTCTTGTTATCTTTTTATATAAATTTACTTTGGACGCACATACATACAGACAGACAAACATATGAAATTGTTTTTATGTGACAGGAAACTGCAGGGACTTTTTTTTTTTTTTACAAATTATGACCATTCTGAAAGACTACCGTACTGGTAGAATTTCCAGCTACCTATGATCACAAAAACGGGGGGGGGGGGGGGGAATTTAATTCTCGCGTTGGCAAAGGATGACACACCAGGGGATCGCTTTTATTTATACCTCTTTTGCGGGTCTCCCGAGGCGGCCGGGTTTTACAGTCAGTTTTTGAACTCTGTGGTAAAATATAAGAAATGTTCCGATGGGGAAATCAGATTTGATTATCATGACTGGCCATGATATTTGAAATATTTAAAGCAAATCGTAGAATAACAGCAAGCCAGAAATGTAACATTTCATTTCAAGAATTGACTGATTTCTCATTCTGCAACAAAAACCCCAAAAAATCGAATGTCAAAGGCAAAGCAGTACCATAACATTGTGAACATACGGGGGCCACAGTTCCCAAACTCTTTTATGTTTAACGCATTTTTTACTCTGCGATAATTGGACAAACAGCCTATTTTCTTGACATCTTTCCAATTATAGTTCATTGGTCGATGCAATAGCGAAAGGTAGCATGGTGCTAATGGTAACACTTTCCATTGAAAATATGCTACGTTATGTATATCTAGTTGTTTTCTCGCATAATAGGGAGGGCAAAATGTGCGCAGAATATTTTAAAATTAGAGTGGCCATCTGGTGACCAACGGGCTTACTAGTTAGTGATGTTAATTTTATGACTATGCCCTTCCGGTTTCTGTAATCATCCAAAAAGTTGTAGTTGTTGTTGTTGTTGTTGTGTTTAAAGAAAAAATATCCAATTTTCATTTCTAAATAAAGCCCAACGTCACTAAGTGAGGCCTGGGCTAGACAACAGATGACAGAAATGTTTATGCCTGAATATGTTGAGAGCAATGTAATTACACAAAGAGGCCGTGACAAATCGAAATCCATTTTATATAGTCAAAAGCGACCGGGAAATCTACATGAGTGATCACATTTTCCCGTATTTTAGTCACTCAGTGTCTTCTAAAGAAGAGAGAGTATCACGCAACAGTCGGTACGCATAAACAAACAAGGAAATGAATTAATGGAAGAGATACTGCTTATTCGGGCGGTAACCAGCAGAGATATTAGTTCTTCAGAAAGAAAATCCACTTGTACAGAGATACTTGCACAACCCTCAACCTGAGGCTTCAGAGTATTTCATTACTGTAAAAGCTACGGATGCTGAGTATATATACCAAATGACAAAGGTTTCATGGCGAGGCAGTTTGCAGTCATATAAATGGGCTAATGAAAGCCACGATAAGAAAGAAATCGGCAACAAAAAGTACAACAGACCGACAACAGACGATAGAACGTCTCAAGACAGTTTACAAAATTACTATGTCCAAACGGATAAGAAGTTGACAACGAAAGAATCCCATGGACAACATGTAAAATAATTCTCGTTACTAAGACCAGGCAGGTGTGTTTTAAACAGATCTTCCTTTCACTGTTTTAACTCATCTAACTGGAGGCAAATGTTTCAACATAACACGAATAATACCAGTCACAGTAAAGATAATGTCCTGAAACAGTTTATTAAGATTCTTCAAGAGAGTTTAATTCACCTAAACCTAGAAACTTACCTGGATCGTCTTTCCCAAGAATAGTAGACGTATATGATATGATCCGTGATACATCATTCTATCATGGGCTGAACTGTTTTCTGGTCAGAGACCTGGCAAAGCCCTATTGATGGAACAATGCTGGGGAAACCTGATGTTTCTTTCCTTCACCAGAAAATAAACAAAGAACATACAAAATGATTTGATCTGTCGTCTAGAATTCTTCCGATCTCGATAACGATTTACTCGAACTTCACTGAAATACCACTGGCCCCAGGAAAAGAAATGTCACAAAATACATTATCGAGTGTCAAGACTTAGCACAGATACCAAGAAAGCGATAAAAAGTTACCATCAAACTTTTTAACAGCAAATGCAACAGGCGCGTCTTTCATCTTACAGCCGGATGACACTAGGACAATTCCGATTGCCTGGCTTGATGATCTCTAATACGAGGTAACAAAGCATCGCTAAGCTGCTCACACTCCGTGGGGAAACCTCGAGTTCCTCTAAGTTTCTGTCAGAGCACAGGGCCAACAACGCACGCGCAACATGCCTTCTCCTCTACCAGCTCTCACCTCAACGATTCTTCGTCTCCTTCGCCTCGTGTCCCTGGCCTCAGATTTCACTCATCCGCGCGACAAAGCCCGCTACTCAATGTCGCATGGTAGATAGCGGTTCCTTCGGAAACATCTGTCAACCAGAAGAAGAAAGCCGTTTCTGCCTGTAATTTGTCACAAATTTCTGACAATATGTCTCACGAACACTGTTTTTATTGCCGATTTAATACTATTCGCCATGCCCTTCTTCTTTTTCCAGTGAAACGCATCAGTCTATATTAGAATGTTTTTACATTCTTGATAAAATATTAGCGGTTTTTATGCTATGCCCAATAATGAGAGACATCAGCATAATGCAAAACAATTCGTGGCAGTTCACTTTCATCTGGAAGTGAGAGGGAAATGCATGTAAATTTCTAAAAACACGCGAAGGACATGAGCGAGGCGGAGATCTAATAACACTGAAAGTCAGTATATCATTTTCTTAAAGAAATGCTGCTTAACCGTTGGCAAATTTAAATACGAGCAGTCGAAGCTGCAATGCCAAAGACTCAAATGACACATGAGCCACTTTCGGCTGAATTATCATACTATGAAAAGAAAAGTCTAGAAGAACAGAAAAGGAGTTAAATGATCCAGTTTTCAATGGTTAACAATTTTTTTCTATAGTCGCAAAACTATTATCTGCTTAATTTCGAAGGATGCTCTTTCAGCATTTTGGGGAGAATTTTTTTTTTGTGTATTTTGCGTGTGGCGGTTTCTGTTTACTTCGGAATCCTTTCGATATTTCAAGGAAGACTTGTATATCACACGGCTGTGCACTTTGGGGTGAAGACTGGGCATCAAAACTATTAATTTGCAATACCTCGCGGACAGCCAGAGCATTTTACGTGACCCATGCACGATATTTATTAGCGCTAATTCGTTCCGCTGCTGCAACCACAAGGATATTAAACATTTCTTTTCTTGTTAATTATGCTACATTACCCGACAGTCCGGGACATTCTTGTAATCTTATTATGATGTAAGATTCGGAACATTAAATATTGTGGCATGTAAAAAATGATCATCTCAGTATTGCATATGGTGCGTGGATCTTTTTCCATAGCCATTATGTTGTGCATAGTTTTTTGTTGTTGTTTTTTTTTTTATCTTCTGTGCCTTTTTGATACGGTATTTGATTTTCATCATTCATACTCTGGTAGCAAACAAAAATATCCACGAACTTTTGAGAAAGAAGTTACAAACTCAAAGACCATAGTTCTTTTCGTGACGGAGAAAAATTGGCGTTTCTCAGGAGAAATTATTTTGGCGGGGGGGGGGGCGTTTTTTGTTGTTTTTTTTCTGAAATTTGGTGAGTGACATGACACTTCTTAATAAAATACTATAGAAATTTCCAATATGTCCATGTTACTCGCTGCAGATTGGGGATCTGAAGACCCCCCCCCCCACCCCCGTTCGCAAGTTCGTGTTTGAACGGTACCCGCGATGTTTTGTTTCGGGAGTACTCAACAATGTTTATCCTAACATCACTTTTCTGCAAAACTGTCAAATATGTGCAGAGAATTTATGGTACATTCTAGACATAAAGAGAGAAAAAAAAAAGGACCGAAACTCAACATTACATGGGAAAAAAATTGTATAATTAAGACAATTGTTTTAGGGTCACGTGCAAAAATTCGAAATAATTGGTCCATTGGAAATAAACTTATTTCAAAAACAAAAAAAACGATTTTTTTTCATGAAATGTATAACTAAATATATATATTTCTCATTAACTTAGATGGCACTAAACAGCGAGAATAGAAATCAGAAATAGCAGGCGTTAGAAACAACTGCAAAAAATCTGCAGGGATCCGATTCTCAGTTTTCGCAGATTGTTGCCACTGACCTTTGTCAAGCATATAAAAGGTTCACTTGTCTAAAAGGTCTTTGCTTCTCACCTAAGTTCCTCGTGTTTGTTTCTCTCGACAGCATCTGTATTTGTTTGTTTCTTGAAGTTGGAGTAATGTTTACATGACCAGACTCATCTCCATTGCACATCTTAATTGCTGAAACCTGCACTAACGGCGCATTGTGCCAATGGAATGCCATCGGTGTTGCCAGGAGAGATGCAGCTCGCAGCTGTGAAGTCCCTGCAATGAGGTCTAAGTGCAGTGTTTAATTCTTTTAAAGTTCACGGTGGACGCTCTTTGATCTCATTAACGTTTCCACATTGCTCTTCTGCAGCCTATTCATCTGGTGCTATACAGCTTTACGGTTGTTGTTTTGTTTTTTATTCAAGTTGTTCTCGTAATACTTAAAATAGATAACATCGTGTCCTGGCCATTTCGTCAACTCTACATGGAACAGCAACATAACTATACATTCCTCTTCTTCAATGACATGACACAACAAAGTTGGGTTATATGGGCACTGACTATGTAGCAAGTGGTCCAGGGTAGGCTCAGAGTGGAATTTTCTAGAATATCTAGAACTTGGGGAAAAGTCACATTTGGATCTTCTATGTTTGATCTTTGTTAAAAGGTGTGTAAGTGAAACAGGGAGATAACACATTTCAAATGGTTGAAAAATAAAACACACACAAAAAAGATAAGTTCCGAAATAGCCATGCCAGAGATTCTAGAAGAGTGAGGCGTATTTTATAAACTGAGGAATATCTTTTCTAAGTCAGCCTGCTTGACGTTCGTGGCTGGTCAACCAGATAACTTCATGCCAGAGGCCTTATGCCCACTGTTCCCAGGATATGTTGCCTAAGCACAGAGGAAATTCCGGGTCCTTGTACATGTAAATACCTGGGCAAGTTTAAAACCTGGTGATTACACCACACTCCGACCGCATAACCCGTGCTGAATGCGTGAGATAGGACGGGCTTTAACGCCTCATGCCTGACAGAAACAGCCGGCATTCTCTCGCCCGATGAAATATTGCAGACCACGATAAGATCGAACACAGTTACAGCTTTTTGATGTTTTAGCCTATAAATCTGTCTAGAATGAATTCTGGTTCGCTCTCTGAGGCATCCTATCGTGACGTAATAGATCACAATTACCCATCTGTCGTAGAAATGTAATGATACCTGATTTTTGTCATTGCCATCATTATCCCGAAACCTCCTCAAGACAAGGAAATCGCAGCCTGTAATTTCCAGGGAAAATAGGCTATCTTATAGAGCTTTACATGTGATTCCATTTCTTTTTATTCTGCGACACCGTCGTCTTCTTTTTATTTTCTCTCCTCTAGTGAAATAAGCCTAAAACAAAATGGAAATTGAGTGTCCTGTCTATTACAGAAACAGGGGTTACACACTGTTCTCCTTTCAAATTTCCACAGTTCCGATATGAAACTTGAGGACTATAGATATTTAATCTATGTCCGCATGGGGAATTATTTGTTATACTACGAATACTTGGACAGCATTGCTAGCCCATTTGGCAATCCAAAGGTAACAGTTACTTTTATTGTTCATGTGCATAGTAATATTCGTGATGCTCATTTCACGGTAAACCAAGACTATCAAAATACCTACAGATAAAGCTCTTTCGTCCAGTTGTAATGAAGTTCTTGCATATCTCATGTTACAATTCTTATATTCATCATTTTGTGCAAGTTCGTTCACAAGAACGGGCACGTATATGCTTCAGAACATCTGAGCCAGGTACGTGTAGAGTATCAAGTAAGTTGGTTCATTGATCAGCTCTGGCTGGCGTGGAAGATTTCTACATGAACGTTTGTTGATTTCTGAATAATATTATTTGACTATCGTTTGTCTTGGAACATAGTGTCTTATTGAAATAAGCAACCCATTTCCAACAATCACCAACGTCGTTCACACCTTGTGTTTGTAATAATAATTGTACTCCATAGATACCCGGGTTCGTCATGTTGGCTATAATTCGATCGCTTGGTACATCTAGACAGGTCACAGTCATGTGAACTGTGTTCCTGAATAATTAAAAGCTGTCACTGCTGCCGGCGTGTGGACAGTGAAAGAAAGGTCAGTTAAATTTAAAGTGCAGTGACATTGTAATACGGTCCTCTGTTACGGTCACTTTATGAACGAACAAAATCGTGCTCCGATGGACGGACCTTTAAATATCCTTCATGGTAAAGCAACGAATTTTACCTACGTGGTTGGGTATGCCACGAAACTATGCCACGAAACGGAACAGCACTAAGCATCTACGCTCCGCACAACTGTCTGTTTACCTAAACATGTGCAGGAGAGACAAACACTGTAATCTTGGTGAGGAGAAGCATCATAGTTATGCCCACCCGCCTGGACTCTGGTCATCAGGAGGAGGATGTTTGAATACCATAATGTCAGGGCTGACTATTTGATGAGCTGATTACAGGGAAGACGGCGCTCGTCCGATATCAACGACAGCAGTGCCAAGCATAAACATCACAGCTGCCTGTAAAGGCAACTTCAAAGCACCACACGGTAACACCTCTGCTGCAGTGAGAAATAGTTCTATCAAATAAAAATGCTTGGACTGAGGCGGTGAAAGACATTGCATTCTCACAGAGTGAGCGGAATTTACTGCTGTCAGCTGGAAAATTATATAATGGTTGTTTCGAGATTGCCTTGTTTTCATAATGATTTTAGTTCTGGCAAAATGCACAGAAATAGACTGAACAAGTACGCAAAGTCTTTTCTGGTACAATAGCTGGGACACAATTTTTAGTTTCAGGTTGTTAAAATTAAAAGTTGCTAATCATTCCTTCTACAGCACCTCAGGGCTCATCTTTAGTATGTCTCACCAGTGTCTTTGAATGTAAAACTTCCTAAATAGTTGATTAACAATTGTTACTGGTAGTTTTAGCACAGTATATCTGCAAGATAATACCCCATGCACTTCTTCTTCACAGTGGACCATTCGCCAGGACAAGGGGCTAATCAGTGATGAAAGTACATGGTGCCATAATAGTCAAAATGTGACCAAAAAGAAAAGGAGGAAAAACGGTTGTATGTTGCAAAACGCTACCTTGGAAACAAACAACAAAGTAACTCGACATCAAACTACAAAATAGTTAAAATGAAAAGGTGAAGCGGACTTCCTTGAGACATCAAGTTAACATAAAATAGAAGTGAACGTCGTAAATTCCTGCAGTAGGTAAGTTTTTTAATAAATGTACGATCTATCACATGCGACCGTTGACCTATACGGAGTGCAGATGCTACTGAAACAGTACGTCTCACCTTTGAGTTGTTTCTGAAGTCAGTGAAGCTGTTTTGAAAAGTCCTTTCTCTCCATTTCTTTCCCGCAGATACTACACGATGATAAAAATAACAAAACGACGTTTTTTCTTCTGTGTTGATCCACGTGTCAGGTGAAGATGTTGGAAAGTCTGTAACACATTATTTTGTCCATGTTCTGAAGTGCCAGATTACCAATGTACGGACTCATACGTGTGCCGCCACTATCTAGCCGCGTACCATTACGTAGCCTACTCCATTTTGAGTTGACAAAAGATTTAATAATAGCGGGGTCAGTTACAGGCGAGCGAGATAAATGGGTACAGGACCATTGGCAACTTTACTGCTGTTGCCAGGAAAAGCAAATAAAGCCAGAGATTGAACAGCGGTACGCACTGACATTGATAAACTAATTGCCAATAGTATGTTATGGATAGGAGTGCCCCCTCTCCACCCTACCCCCAGTTAAGTGGTATGATTGCTAACAGATTGACCTGTGAGAAGGAGGGGTGTGTCCCTATGTAATTGCCCAAAACGTTTTTGACGTGCTGATATTTGCATAATACACAAGCTATATTTCTTTAAAGTTCCCCTGAAATGTATATTTGCCGTTTAAAATTGCTTACTCTAACATTTCTTCCGCTTTTATTTCCTATGATGTCCTTCCTTTTCAGAACCTCTTTTCTTCTTACTTGAAAGATTCAAAAAATGGGGAAGGGGAAAGGGGGGGGGATGATCGTTTTATGGAGTCTCGATTGGATCAAGCTGGATTTTTCCCTGCATCGATGATTGTTGTTGTTTTTTTTCCACGTTCCTGCGGCGCTCTCGTGCGTCTGTAGCATAGATGTGCGCGCTCTGTGCTGTCTATTTCGATAACACAGGCGGCTTATTTTGTGGAGGACATAATCATTTCGTTACTCCGTGTGCAGTTTGTTCATTCTCTCCAGGCAAACTGAAGTGCTTACAAATACAAGCAGACATTTCCATTTCAGGAAATGGTTATTTTTACATGACTGTGTAATATTACGATATTGAGTTTAAATTTTATATATCTCATCTCATAACAAGTTATTTTTTTGAAAATGATTGTAGATGTTGGCATCATTACGGCGTTGCCTTTTCATTCGATTCTCCCCAGTACTCCCCAGACAGTAATTTTCTCATTCTTTAAACTGTTATATCTACACAATTATATATATATGCTAACAAACAAAGCGACTGATCTACTTTAATCCTGAAATGGCTATGTGATAGACTGATGCTGTATACACAAACCAACCAAAGCAATCGCTTAAAAGGTAGTATTATTGTGAGTGAGGCCGGTATATTTAATATCTTTCACATGAAAAGACAATGTCATTGTGACATTTTAACTGTCTTCTGACTTCCTCTATCCAATGCACACAATGTCAAAGCAGCGCGACCTGGAGAGATCGATCCCTGAAATCATATTATAATGGAGCTAGCACCAAAACATTGTGGCACCTAAGGCTCAAAAACTAAGAAACGCACACAAACCAAATTTGCCATGTTGATTTGGACAAACAAAAGGCTGTGAGTGACACTTTTTGTTTTTCAAAATAATCTTTGGTTTGATTGCAAATTGACTTAAAACACAAAATAATAAAAGCAAAAAATGGATTTTTCGATAGGCCATTCCAGTACGAACTGTTTCCTGTTTGATACGTTTCCTGTAATCACTAACAACCTGAAAGCAACAGTACCAGTACTCGAGTATTCATATTTTTCGTTGCCTTTCTGTCTGTTCATTAAAAAAAAAATGTATTATCATTTGTGTCATTAATAAAAAAAAATTGAACTCTCTCATATCTGAACAATTGTCGGAGTCACTGGGAAAACATAAAACTGAAGCTAAAAGACCTATAACCTGCGAACTATAAATACTCAGATATTTTTTTTTGTATCAGTTTTAAATTCGGACAAATACAGTTATTGACACGTTACTATCAGCTGGAACAAAGACAACAATGGAAGCGCGGCGATTACAATTGCAAAAATTAGCAAAAGTGAAGTTTTTCAGTTGGAAAAGCAAAATGCAGACGTTATAGATTTAATAAATATCTAGATCTAGATAGTTTCGTGTGTGTAGTTTAACCTCAGTAAGAAGCTCAGATCTAGAGAGTAGATTTAAAGCTCTGCAAATTTTCAATAAATATCTAGATCTAGATCTAGACTAGATCTAGATCTAGATTCTAGATCTAGATAGTTTCGTGTGTGTAGTTTAACCTCAGTAAGAAGCTCAGATCTAGAGAGTAGATTTAAAGCTCTGCAAATTTTCTTCCACGTGTGTGTAGTTTAACCTCAGTAAGAAGCTCAGATCTAGAGTAGAGAGTAGATTTAAAGCTCTGCAAATTTTCTTCCACGAGTTTACCTTTCTTTTTATTGGCTTAGATCTAGCAAATAAAGTACATTGACATTGTGAAAATTAATCGTCTTGGAATGTCCTGAAATAAAATTTGCCTCATCATGCCCTGCTCAAAAAAACGTTCATCGTTAACTAGCAGAACTACTTGACAGTTACGAAAGAGAGAGCAAACTAGAATTGTCAGAGATGTAGGAAATAATGACATTGAGAATGAAACAACTGTAGAAGTAGATCTAGAAGATGCGGATAGAATAGGAGTGGCAACTCAAGCTCATGATGAAACACCGTTACAACCTATCATTAATCAAGCCATTCTGGATGGAGACGATGATGATACAAATCAAATTCAAAGAGAACCTGCTAGAGCACGACGAAGAAAAAAAGGTTATGTTGGGTGTGGACGACAAGTAGACAGTGAAAATTTTGATGAGAACATTCATCGTGTAATAGAACAACACAACGATGGGCAAATGGCTGTCATCTGTGAACATTGTCGTGCGTTACGATGGTCGTCACAGCGCTCTTCTTTCTGCTGCGGAAATGGAAAAGTTGTGATTGAATTTCCTCCACCACCACCACCAGTTTTGATGACGTATCATAATGTCAACTCACATGTTTATCAAAATATAAGAGCTTATAACAATGCGCTAGCCATGGCAAACATTACAAAGAGTTGGTGTGGCCTTGAACACACCCTTTTTTAGCCATGGGCAATTATACGTCGCTCTGAGTAGAGTTGGAACAAAAGAAAATCTGAGAGTGCATGCACAACAATTTCCTGATCATCCCGGAGTATATACAGACAACATTGTTTACAGTGAGATTCTCCGCAACTGATGTGGTAAGTGATGTTTGTACCTTTTATTATATGACGCTAGCTCCTTTATAGGCCTAATATGATTCCAACATGGCTATTTACATCAGATCATTTCTTCACTCCACTATACCTTTTTTTTCATCTTCTCAAAAACAAAAAAACAACCACCAAAAAACCCCACTACATTTTGTACTTAACTCACTCTTTTTCAGGAGATATTTGTGCGGCTTATTATACACTAACATTTTTTTTTTCAGTTCATATATAATTTGCGTCTTTTTTTTTTTTTTTCATTATATGTGGTATTTCGTTATAGCTTTTTAGGTACTCAACTAACAAGTTTTTGTCACAGTGTCCGTTCGTAGAACGGTTATACTTGCTAGTAATAATAATAATGATGATAATAGCAATAACAAAAATGCTCTATCAGCCTAAGCAATATACAAGTTATTCTTACCTAGCAGATGTTCATGGGTTGTCACTATGTTTAACAAAGCATTGGGCTGTAAATCCTGCTCTTATTTTTTTCCTTTTCAGAATAAAATGGATTGTATCAGGGGAAGCCAATAATACATAAGGGTAATTTATATAGAACTGTTTAGTCGAGACGTAAACTTGGATCCATGATAATTTTCAAAAGCACGACTCTGTGCCACATTTGATTTGTGATAATGTCAGATAGAGAAGGCGTGTTTCTTCGAAGCCAGATGTCAAGAGCCTTTACAAGGTAAACACTCTCGTCGCTTCCCCCTTTAGAAACTGTACTGTTAAAGCCGGCTGCGCGCAAATGAGTGTGTGGGGTACCCGTGACAGAGGGAGGAAAGAGAAAGAAAAAAAAAGTGAGAGGGGGGGAGAGGGGGGAGGAGAGAGAGAAAGAGGGAGAGAGAGTGGGAGGGAGAGAGAGTGGGAGGGAGGGAGAGAGGGGTGGGGAGAGAGCGAAAGAGAGAGAGTGGGAGGGGAAAAGAGAGAGGGGGAGAGTGAGAGAGAAAGAGTATCTTTTTTAATCTTTTCTTGCACGGCGCATTAGCTTGTTAATACAGCCCTGCCCTTTGAAATCACGAGGTCGCCAAAATAAGAGCCGATCAATCTGCAGCTACAGCTTTTTACTGTCTGTATTTTGAGTGGACAATGGCAAATCCACAAATTGTTATTGCGTGTCACGTTAGCCGAAACAGAAGCAACACGTTACAGATTTGAAAATAACTGACATGTAAAACAAAATTTACATCGTGCCAGCGAAATGAATAATACACTTTTGATTTATTTTATCGTCTCATAATTGCAGTTATTTCAGGGGAAATGAATTACTTTTCAAGACCTCTGTCTTTACAATTACCCCTGATGACAAAAGCCATTGAACAGAGTAAACCTTTAAGCCATTACAGAAATTCTGAGCCCATGAAAAGAGAAGATGCCATCATGTGCTGTGATCTTCAGTACAATGTTCATGTCAGATCTGGTTGCACACTGAACTTCACAGAAAAATTAATAAAACTTCAGAGTCTTTGCCTCTTATCTGGATGCTTTACTGAAGAATTTACTGAGAATTATGCAAATTTATCGTTAATTTTTACCGACTCTGCCTGTGTATAGAGGAGAAAAGATTCAAAAGAACGGAAGGTTGAAAAAAAAACATACCGTGTCTTTGCATGATGTGCTTTCATCAGTAAGATATTTGTTTTTATCTCTGTTCAGCTTTGCATCTGGACGGCATTTTAGGCAGTAGGAAAATATGTGCGGTTATTCATAGGTTTCCATATAACTACTGACCTTACAAATATTGAAACTAATTCACACAAGCTAGAGCATAGTTTTGTGATCATAAAAGAATCAATGTTTTCATAATATTATTTATTATATAGTCCTGATTTTTTATATATCAGTATGATGGACAGATGTAAATAGGACAGGCCTAACTAGGGCCATAATTATTCTGATACGTGCAGGTCACTCAATCTGTATCACACTCTGTCTGTTCTGTCTGGGGTGTGTTTTCTTCTGTTTAATTTTGTGTAAAAACACCAGACGAGGAAACGCGACATCTTTTTAAACAAAAAGGTCGGGTTTGTTGGTCCTTGTTGTTCTTCCAGTTCACTTTCTCGAATCACGAGACATATTGTTTATTCAAGAGAGGAGTTAAAATTTGTAAAATGCTCCTTACAACTTAGTTTCCATTCAATTCATTGCCGCTGCTTGGTCATTTCTGCAATGCAGTGATTGGGTGATAACCGGAATTTAGAGGTGGTGGCAGAAGCTATTTACAATTTTTTGAGGTTTTTCTTCATTTCCTAGAAAAGCTCCAGTTTCAGTTTTGTTTTGTTTTCTTTGCTTTGTGGCAGCAGACAGGGCATAAAAAACACTTCCACTCCGTTCTCTTTAAGGCCAATAGTATCTGTCACAACAGGGACTTTCGTATTTCAGATAAGAGTCGGAAAGGACCGACTGGGATATCTCAGCCACAGAGGAACTCTATCAAGGAACGACGCTGTCATAGAAGAAATTCAATCAGCAGTGCAGCGAACACACCATGGTAAACCGATTGCCTCATCCCAAGATTCCGCCTACGATAATGGAGAAACGTGTTGGAAACACGAATTTACACTGATTGAAACATGACATTCCTTTTACTAAAACCACGTAGTCGTCTCCGTTCGTGAGACTGTTGTATCACTTGAACAGCGCATATCACTGGAGCACCGTAAGTAACAGATACGGTCTAAGGGAAGATCTTAACATTCTGATACGAACATGAAAAGTGAAAACAATCTTCGATGAAAATCAAGCAAAGCAAACCTTTCCATTTGAGTGCTGGCTGCAAAACGTGTCGTGTGTGAACATGCCCCATGCGCACAGCTTAGAAGGAAAACTGCCTGTAATTCTCTTTCGTCAACAGAAGTGACCTGACAACTGATTACGGATCCTTATCTTAAATATCAAACAACTTGACAATAATTCTGTATCTGGAAACAGGAGAGACTGCATCTTATGTGAGATCTTTTGGCATTATTTCTGCGCGATGTAGAGTTACTGGTCTAATTTTTAAAATTATCATGTAACATTTCAGTTTAAAAGCAATGATCGTTGTGGTTTTTGTAAAGTGCAAGTGGGAGTGTCCGTCCTAGTAACCACAATATTTGCTGTTGTATTATCTTATGGCTGTTAGAGTGTTGGCAGCAAGGTAGTAACAGAATGTAGGGGAGATTGTAATATTGTTAATAATAACAGTGGTAGAGTAGGAAGCAACAATCGATCAGAATTATATTAAGTGAGACACTGAATAAATGGAAATTCTACTTAATATACACAATACTTACTGTTTTATCGTCATATTGGCAGCAAAAGTAATAATAATATAAATAAATAATAATACACAGCAGTATGTTTTAGATATTGTAATATTACTAATAATAATAATAGTGATCGATCATAATCATATCAGATGAAAAGAGACTAAATAAAGTGGAAATGCCACAAGTGGGCGTATTGTCTGAACTTAAGCCTGTTAAAGCCTGTACTTCAATTTTTTCAGTCTTCCTGAGATATTCCAGCCACTCTAATTTCTGCCTCTGTCATGCTGTATGTCCAGAGGTATTTAATCACGCAGAGGCGTTCCACGTCTCATTTTTTCTGGGGAAGGGAGGGACAGAGTGAGGAGGGATTCAGTTCAATTATCTGTAAAGGAAACATGAGATGTTTAATTCCGGAGTTACAGTCCGGAACATGGCAAAAATCGGTTCTTAAAATAGAGATAATCTCTGATTTCCACTTTAGAGAGATTTTAGATTTTAATTATCTGAGGGAAAACACAGCATGTTTGACATTGGAGTTTCTGTGCAGCAAAAACGAAATCAATTTATAAAAAAAAAATGATAATCCTCTGACTTTTACCAAAGAGAGGAGCGAAGGGGTAGACATAGATTTAACCTTCTTGCTTAGATTCAACGGCCCATAATATGCTGCAGAAGACTGTTGTACGGCCGATATATCGGCCCTTCCATTTCATGCTAACCTCGAACTGCCGCAAAGCCGATGTATCGGCCGACATTGTTTGGGCATGTTTTGCACTCCTAATTTTACTACTTTCTGCTGTCTTTCTATCCGATAATCCGTTATTCTAGTAGTCTAAAGGAAGAAAGTGAGTTTGGGCTAGGCAGCAGAAGTGTGAAGAATCACCTCTGCGGAGTGGTGGTTCATATTGTCCTTACTTCATTCATTAACAACGTTTGTCATTTTTCTGGAGATTTTAGTGAAATATCCTTTTTTGTTGTTGCTGGTTTTTTCTTTCCCTAGAACTTTTCAACAAACACACTCCAACGCAAAACATACATAATCATAGCTCTACCCCCGGAAACTTGGACATCTCCTGAAGACAGTGCTCGATTCAAATTTGCTTTCATCCAGTTTATTTGACAAATTTCAAAATAAAAGTATTGATATTCTTTCCTCTAAACAACATTAGGCTTCCCCTCTATTGCATTAGCAGCTTTCAAGTCTGTCCACAGCATGACACATTAATGATACATCCCCATTTTACCCCAGGATGAACCTCATTGGGGAGGGCAAAGAAGAAATAATAAAGTCTGCCACGTGAAAAGGTTAGTGCTTCGTTCAACTCAATTTCATAAAATATTAAAATTTGACACTGCCGGGGCATCAGTGACATGAAGACATAAAATCAGGGCAAAAGTCAGCAATATTTCGACGACACTTTGGCTTTGTGTTGTGGATAGGTTTATTGTTCTTTGCATTATGTCTCCACTTGACTCACCAACAGGTAAGTAAAGTCTATTAATTTTTTTTATTTTTTCCTCGCCCTTTCCCCATACTCCTCCCCTAATCTCCGTGCGATCCATACCAAACTAGTGTCTCCTTTTCTGCCCCCCCCCCCACCTCTAGAGTCCTACTTCCCAGAAAGACGCAGAGGCAGAGAAACAGGCTGAGAGACAGAGAAACAGACAGACAGATAGACGGACTGACAGAAAAACGGGGGGGGGGTGTAGATAGATAGATAGATAGATAGATAGATAGATAGATAGATAGATAGATAGATAGATAGATAGATAGATAGATAGATAGATAGATAGATAGATAGATAGATAGATAAACAGACAGACAGACAGATAGATAGACAGACAGTCAGACAGATAGACAGACAGATAGACAGACAGATAGACAGACAAACAGACAGACAGACAGATAGATAGATAGATAGATAGATAGATAGATAGATAGATAGATAGATAGATAGATAGATAGATAGATAGATAGATAGATAGATAGATAGATAGATAGATAGATAGATAGATTATTTTGTAAAATCGCCATTAAATAATTTTGTTCAAAACCGACCTAATTCTATTCTCCAGTCCCCGAACGAAAAAAAAAAAATCAAAGATTTATTCCACTATAATCTTTGTTTCCTACCATGTTTCGTGGCTCTGTGAAAAACCTAGTGAGGTACCAGAAAAAGAAACCACACCAACAAGGAAGCTTTTCATTTTCTAGATCCAGACAGGATATTCCTTATCTCTCTAAGTACACCTTGTGAAGAGCAAAACCAGTATATACCTCGTTCTTTGTTTTTCTTACACAGACAAATTGGCGCTCTCATGAAGAGAATGTTACACTGGATTACAAATAGTGCAGTGGTTTTAACGTTGCGTTTTGCAGAGGTTTGCCAGCGCTTAGTTACGAAATCTCAAAAGCGTTAGTAAGTTATCCGGTGGTCTGAGCCGAGAGAAATGTCAATTCTGTCTGTCGCTCTCCATAATTGTACGGTAATAACCTGCTAGTAGTGGAGGCTGGTGGCTAGCGGCCGGAATTTGACGTTGGCATCGAAAAAACATTGATTTTTCTTTGTCAAATTTTCATGTTTTTTTTTACACAAAAAGCAGATGAAATTGCAGCCTTGAATATTTTATTATATTTATTGTGAACAAAGCAGGCTATATGTTATATGTGGGCGTAGGTCAAGCAGTTACCTCAGAATTTCACTTCCTTGTAGTATTTGTATTGAATTTCTTGTTGTTTTTGTTGTTGTTGTTGTTGTTGTCATTGTTTATCGTTGCCGTTGTTGTGTGTTTATTCAACACACAGGTAACAACAACCCACAGTCAAATAAATTCCGTGGTTTATCTATGTACTACTAAAATTGCTGCTCTGTACATCTGTTCGTTTGTATACACATGTATCCTCAAAGTAGCAGAAACGGTTTATTGTGACGCAATACATGTCAATTTACGTACCTAAAATGCGCTAACTTATAGAATGCGCCAAACTATTTTGAGATAGTGGCGGAAAGAGAGATCTCACACACCGAGACAAAACAGACACAAGACAGATTTGACTCAGTGTGCTAAACACCTTAAATCGAGAGCAATAATGATAAAGCAAACAGATGATACAGAATGAAAGTGTCAACTTTCAGACTATCCTCTACTAGTTAATAAGACTAGGGCAAGGTCAGAAGCCTGTACATCTGTTAGTTCCTTGGTTCAAAAGAACATACGATTTGTTATGTTACCTAAAATATACAGCCAATATGATTTTCTTTGATATCACGACGTCCTGGGAATAATGTCATGGATATTTTGACACCCCAATGTGACATAATTTAGTGAAGAGTTCAACCGGTCTGTACACAGTTCATACTACATGTATTAATTATTCATGAAATTCTCAGACGGAGTAAGGATTTTCTTAGTGTGGTTATACTGTGACCACAGAATAAGGTCACTTTGTCTGGAGTTTCCGTGAAACATGAACGTCTGGATTTGATTCTTTTAAACTGGTGGTGCACGGATTCAAGTTTGTTTCGCTTCTGTTTTGATTCATTTTGCATGAAGTCTCTCTTTCCACCCGCTGATACAAGACCCTGTCTAGGGAGCCAGACGTTTCCATCTTGCTCTTGGCGAGGTCCCCTTTATGTCCAAAGTCCACATCTCAAAGCGGATCAAAAGAGAGTGACTAGGTTCAGTACGCAACGAGCCGTGAACGTGTTAAGTATCTCGCAGTATCTCGCAGTTTCCGCACTTTACAGTCACATTACCGTGGATGCCTTTATTCTAAGATAATGCACAAGCAGTCAAAGCCACTGTGACCTTTGCCTCCCAAAGAGTTGCTCTTATTGATGATTTATGGCTATTTATATCGGTTACAAGTGTCAAGTGGTCATTTACACTTATGGCTTTTAGAAGACTCATGGCTGCATTTTCCTGAGTATCACAGCTATTTAAATTGAGCTATCGTGTTTATAGCCATGCTTTTGTTTTCTGATATTTGACATTCATTTCCTGTCCAGCTAAACATTGTTAAACACATCATGCTCAGTTTCCATCAGGCAAACAAACAACACGGATGTTTATCCAGGACATGAGACATGCGAAGCAGCAACAGATGGAGTGAGTTCGAATGGAATGTAAGGAGGAGAAAACCGTGCCAAAATAAATGTCAGGTCAGAGATAAAGACATGATAGAATTAGATACTTGTGAGTAATTCACGCATCCCTCACTGTGTTCGACAGTTCACCTTTCTACATTATGACGAAGGGGAAGCTGAATTCGTTTATCTAAGGAATCGAATGGATTTGCATTTAATCAATGTTCCCTCTAGTTTGTAGAGGTCAGTGTGCGCAAAAGTCTAATGTTATACAAATTATATTTCCTGTGCCAAAATGTGTGGCCACTGAATTGTGGCACAGTCTATCTCGCTCATGGCTAATAAAATTGCATTGGCATGTTTTAAAACAATACAGTATGACTGCATTCTACAAAGTGACGTATTTAGTTACGATTTCATTCTATGTTTTGCACTACTTTGCTCAGTTTATTGTTCCTAACCTTTTGTGCACACATTAATTTTAGTTGTGTTCTGGCTTCAAAACGTGTCATGTGTGCACATGCACCGCGCCCACAGCTGTTGGAACAGTGCCTGTAACTCTATTTCGTCTTAAAACAGAAGTGGCCGATCAACTGATTATAGATCCTTATCTAAGTTAAATATATATGCAGATAAGCGACATGTATTGATTGTCTAATGAATTTGTTATTCAAATGCACACAGAGGATTGTACCTATTAATACTCGAGGATGAAACAGCCTTTTCGTGCAGTTCTGGCTAACAAATAGTTTGCTCTTTTGTTGTTTTTTTATCAGTGTGATTTAAAATGTTTCGACCTAGTAAGAATAAAAATGCCATTTTCTCGGATTTTTAGAAAAGGTATTTAGAGCACATGCAGTTATAACAACATGTACTTTCTGATAAGCACAAATTTTTACATACACAATAACATCCCATTTGCATATACTATTGTTCTTGGGGTACTTTTAAATATGATCTATCAGTAACCTATACGTTCTTCTTTAGAATAAGTTTCACACTTCTGAAAAAAGCGTTATTTTGATCTCTTTTAACAGTGAAGATACACAGACTGTTCGCCTGTTTGGTGAAGAAGAAAACATAATATCTTATGAGTTGTGAGAGCCAAAGGCAAAGAATTATGATTTTCTTTTTAATTTATCAGACAAAATGTCTCTACAATGATTTGTTACATCTTCGAGACCTGACACAATATAATTAAATCTAATGGCTAGACAGAATACAAGGTCTGGAATTCACACAAATACATCTTTGGGTTAGTCAGTAGACAAGCAGTGTCAATGTTGAGATGGAGAAAGGCTGGATCTTAGTTCGAAGTGTTTAAAATTAACACTTAAACGTGATTTGACACTTCCACTAATAGATAAGTCCAATGGTGACGTTTCGATTGACACCTTACAGTAATACATCTTGGCAAAGAGCTAGAATACTTATTTTCACATTTATAAACCCTTGAAAAGATACGGGAAAAGGGATAATATTACCCTTCTAATAATCAAACGTCCGTACGAGAAATTGCTCTATTAGTTATTGGTTGCAGCAACTCTGCAGTTCACTTCTAGCAAGTAAGCTATTCTTGGAGGATCTCATTATGGTTAACCAAAATTGCGTGGATTTAAAGCATAGTATATTTACGAGGGTTTCAGACACGTGCAAACCTGCATATTTTTTTTTTCCTTAGAAAGCAATCGTTTTTGTTATATTTTATTTCCCGTGGAAAAGTCAAATTTTAGGATAAGATGCCGTCATATTTGTACAATGCCTCTACACTTGTTATAGGCAGTAAGGATTAGCTCAAACAGCAAGGAAATAGTCGCTATCGCATTGAGAATTATAATTATTTTTATACCAAAGCTTTCCAGTTGTTATTGTTGGGGGTTTTTTTTTTTCACAAAAGGGCCCGAAGCTAAAAATTGTGACTGTAAACATTTTTTATCCCCTTTAGAATATTATTACCAGTGTCGTCTTTATATTGTTCCTACCCAATCTCCCAAAAAACGTCCCAACCCCACTTGCTGAAATTGTGGATCCCAGATTCAGCGCCGACTGTAATGAAAGGCGCATAGTTCAGCTGCAGAGAGCATAACCTAGGCCAAAACCCACCCATCAATCACAAGACCTCTGTTCGAGGCGTATTATCCATTTTCTGGTCCGCCATGACAAATCCTGACATTGTCAATATGGCGTCTGGCGTTCCCGGAAATAATTTTATCAGTAACGTGTTTAGGAAATTGATGGACGCCCTAGTTCCCACTATACTTTAACAATATGGCTGCCCCGGAAACCATGTGATGATTATCATATCCCAGAACGGACAGGTTCGGCCTACAATAAGCTTCTTGGAAAAGTGTCGCTAATCTAGAATCCTGTATATCAATTTACTGCCTGACCTCAGTAAAACGACCGAAAGTGTCCGTTCTCATAAAGTCCTTTCTCCGATGACGGAGTTGGATAATGACAGTCTGAATTACACATCTTTTTGCTATGTGACTCGACGTGCCGCCGCTATGGCTAGCAAATTGGCTGAAACGGAAGGGCAGTTTCCTTGGAAATTCATTGAGAGGCTCTTTTGTCATATCAAGCCCACCGAATGACAAATAATTTCTGGATATGACCTATGTGATAAAAACTGGATATGGAAATAATAACCCACAGACATCAATTGTTCACCCTGCTATCACTTTTTTTTTTATTATTCTTCAGTACAAAATACACTCATAAATACGTTCTTCAAAATGGCTGGTTGAAACTCCAGTTGAGATCCATATAAATTTGCCTTTCATGACTTCAGCTGTTAAATTTATCATCCTTATTACTTCCATTGTTTGGTCGTAAAAGTGATGAACGACGGCGCACTCCTCATCATTCACAAACAAAAGTTGACAATGCTGATGCGATCAGAAATAAGGCTGAACGAATAGCCAAGGAAAAAGAGAAAAATTTCAATTATATTCATGTCCACAAAAATAATGCTGAGGAGACGTTGTTTTTTCTTTCACGTTTGAAAGCTAAGTGCACGATGATAATATTGAAGATCGACCATGTTAGAGGGGATCCTCGAGTATTATCATGTTTCTATTTAGAATATTCCCGGTAGCGGTGTGGTCATAGGCTTGTTTGCCTAAATCACAGACGAAGAATTGAGCAAACTTCCCGGACGCAGCTTCGAAGCTGGCGGCAGCAGGCCAGTGGTTGGTTGATAGGGCAGATGGCAATATACCGTCACTCTGGCCTGGATATCGTGACACAGAGCATCCACCAGTATTGGTGTTCTTTGGTTTGGGTCTTTCACCCTAGTCAGTTGGGACTGCGAGGCTGTGGAGTAGCCTACAGGCAGCCGGTCAGGCAATATGACTGTCCCTCTGGCATCCTCCTGCACCTGGATACATTTCCAGTCGTCTTGACCCTGTCTTGCCACTTGGATAAGTTGTGTCCAGGCGAGAGAGTGAGTCTGATGTTTGCGCAGCTCTTTCTCACTGAAAACAAATTCTTTGCGCCAGTCTTAACACTCACCTCGTCTTCTTTCATCTTTGTCTCGTCTTCTTTCCTCTCAAAATTCCAACGGCGATGGGCGAGTGCGGTGACAGCAGGTTTGGATAGACTGGAAGCTGTTAGCACAGACCTACACGTTGGTGGCTGTGGGCTATGGTCGCTTCATCGTCGATTGAAGTGGAGGCGTGGGGAGGCAGCACCCACAGTAGCTGAGCAGCCTTATTTAAGGATAGCACTGCTCACCTCAACTGAGGAAGGGGCTAGAAAAGGTGCCCTAAAGAAAGCCCACTTCACATCACCCTGACTGGTATACCGCGACCAGTGGGGATCCCTTTTTGCGGTCGAAACAAAAAGAAATTCAGCTTACTCAGGCTAGGAGCCTGGAATATACGCACACTACAGGACAACTCAAACAACCCGGAAAGACGCACTGCACTTATTGCCATTGAGCTCAGCAGGTACAACCTGGACATAGTGGCACTCAGTGAGACCAGACTCCCTGATAGTGGCCAACTCAAAGAGCTCAGTGGTGGATACACCTTCTTCTGGAAAGGCAAGGGTGCAGTCGAACCGAGACAGCATGGTGTTGGGTTTGCAATTAAAAATGACCTTGTCAGAAACTTGCAGTCCATGCCAATGGAAATAAATGACAGGCTAATGACACTCAGGATCCCAGTTGGGAAAAGCCAGTCAGCCACCCTCATTAGCGCATATGCGCCCACCATGACAAACCCAGATGAAGCCAAAGACAAGTTCTATTCTGATCTAGAATCTGTCATATGCTCTGTCCCGGCAGCTGATAAGCTGATTCTCTTGGGGGACTTCAATGCTAGGGTTGGCTCCGAAATCTCAGCGTGGCCAAATGTTTTTGGCCCTCATGGAGTTGGTTCATGCAATAACAATGGGTTGCGCTTACTTACTTTGTGCGCTGAATTTGGCCTGTTCATTACCAACACAAATTTTAGTCTCCCCGTGAGAAACAGAACGTCATGGATGCATCCCCGCTCAAAGCATTGGCATCTCATAGACTATGTCATTGTGAGGAAGACTGACAGAAAGGATGTCCTTGTAACAAAGGCGATGTGTGGTGCCGAGTGTGGAACTGACCACAGACTCATTGTTTGCAAGCTCAGACTAACATTGAGGCGCAATAGACGCCCTCAAGGGAAAGCGCCACCTAAACGCCTAAATGTTTCAAAACTCTGCTCAGCTGAGAAACAGAGCGAGCTCTCATCAGAACTCTCCTCAAAATTGGATTGCGTGACTTTTGACCCTGAGAACATTGAACAGAGCTGGACTGACCTAAATACGACTGTACACTCTTGCGCCAGCAGCACAGTTGGTTTTCCTGTCCGCAAGCACCAGGACTGGTTCAATGATAATGATAATGAAATCAAAGTGCTCATCAAAGAAAAAAATAGTCTCATCCAAGCTCACTGCAGTGACCCCTCTTCCACAGCAAAAGCTGATGCACTGCGTGCATGTAAGGGTGTACTCCAGAAGAAGCTGAGGAAAATGAAAAATGACTGGCTTGAAGAGCGAGTAAGAGAAACTCAGAAATATGCCGACACAAACAACACTAGAAAGTTCTTTGAGAGCCTCCGAGCTGTGTTTGGACCATCCCGCTCTGGCACTACGCCACTTCTTGCGTCAGATGGTTCAACACGCATTGTTGAATTGAATGCCATAATTCAGCGTTGGGCAGAACATTTCGGAGGTGTGCTAAATCGGCCATCAAATATAAATACTGAGTCCATTGACCGCCTCCCTCAGACTCCTATTAATGCAGCTCTTGCCAAGCCATTCACAGCAAATGAGACCCGAACTGCCACAAATCAGATGTCCTTTTAACAAATCACCAGGCGTGGATTCAATTCCTGCTGAGGTGTATGCCTTCGGTGGAGAAAAGCTTATTGAAAGGTTGACCGAGTTGTTCAATCATATGTCGAAAGCAGGGAAGCTGCCACAGGACTTCAAAGATGCTTCAATCATCCATCTGTACAAAAACAAAGGGGACAGCCAAGTCTGTGACAACCATCGGGGAATCTCTCTACTTTCAATTGCTGGCAAAATATTGGCAAGAATGCTTCTGAATCGCCTTCTTGATCACCTCTCGTCAAATGACTTGCTTCCCGAGAGCCAATGTGGCTTTCGTAAAGAGAGGGGAACGGCGGATATGATTTTTGCTGCCAGACAGATTCAGGAAAAATGCATGGAACAAAATAAAGCGCTGTATATCACATTTGTTGACCTCACAAAAGCATTTGACACAGTGTGTCGTGAAGGCCTCTGGAAAATCTTGGCGAAGTTTGGGTGTCCACCCGAATTCATCACAATAGTGCGCCAGTTTCATGATGGCATGCAAGCTGCAGTCAAAAGCAACGGCAGTGTTTCAGAGCCCTTTGCTGTCACAAATGGGGTAAAACAGGGTTGTGTCTTAGCCCCAACTCTGTTCAGCATCATGTTCTCTGCAATGCTACAAGAAGCCTTTAGCTCTCCTCCTCAAGGGGTAAGCATCAAGTACCGAACTGATGGCAGTCTATTCAACCTCAGGAAACTTCAGGCAAAAACCAAAACCAAAAGTAGTCAAGTCTGTGACCTACTATTTGCTGATGATTGTGCACTTCTGGCACACGATGAGGATAGCATGCAAAACTGTGTTGATAAGTTCTCTAGTGCCTGTGACAACTTTGGCCTCACAATAAGCACAAAGAAGACGGAAGTGCTCCATCAGCCTACTCCAGACGACAAGTATCCTGTGACCCCAAATATCAAAGTCCATGACAGTCTTCTGAAGGTGTCGGAGAACTTCACCTATCTTGGCAGTACACTGTCTTCCGCGGCTCGTGTTGATACTGAAATTCTCTCAAGAATCAGCAAAGCCAGCTCTGCATTTGGCAGGCTTCGAAAGAGAGTATGGGATGTCGCCGGCATTCGCACAGACACTAAGCTGAAAGTGTACAATGCTGTGGTCCTTCCCACCCTACTCTATGGGGCTGAAACCTGGACAGTGTACCAATCGCATGCCAGAAAGCTAAATCACTTTCATCTGGCCTGCCTTAGAAAGATCCTAAGGATCAAATGGCAGGATAAAATTCCAGACACTGGGGTCCTCAATCGTGCCAAGGAATTGAGCATCTTCTGCCACCTGAAAAAAATTCAGCTACGTTGGGCAGGACATGTTGTCAGAATGCCCGACTCCAGACTCCCTAAGCAAATCTTCTTCTCTGAGCTCTCCAATGGAACGAGGAATGTTGGGGCCCCAAAGAGACGTTACAAAGACACTCTCAAGCAATCACTGAAGGCCTTTGCCATTGATGTGAGTGAGTGGGAAAAGCTCTCGCTTGATCGAGCAAATTGGAGGGCGGCCCTTACCAGAGGCAGCAAAGCATGGGAAGCTGACAGAGTCCAGCAGGCTATCAAAAAAAGAGAACGGCGCAAGAAAAGGCCCAGTGGTACTGAACCAACGGAGCACTCTTGTCATTTATGCGGAAGGGTCTGCAGGGCAAAAATAGGACTTATCAGTCACATGAGAAGCCATAAGTCATGAAAGAACAGTCTTTCCATTCTGTCCTCTGTGTCCTTTAGTTCTCTTTATTGTCCATGTGTTGAAATTCTCAACAATTTCTGTCCTTTATTCCTCTGGTGTTGTTAAGGTCATCATCATACCTGATGGACGAACTATTATTATTATTTAGAATATTGTATAAGATCACTTTATGTTCAAATGTTTTCTTTACATATGAAGTCTTATATTTAAAAGATTATTTTATAATGCATGTACCGTGTAAGTGATCATGTTTGTCTATACTCGTACATCATTATAATACCACGACATTTTATCAAAGTTCGTTAAAACATATTGCAGCCATGCTGGGTTGTTTAACTGTTTGTATTTTGTTTTGTTTTGTGTTTTTTAGGTCAGTTGTCAGAAACATGAAATGAGCCTTCTCCCAGCGATGTGAGTATTCTCCTGAGACCCCTCACCGCAATAACAAAACACACACACACAAAAAGAAAAAAAACTAAGCTAGCAATGTTGCGCAACTGAATATTTTAAAATTGCAATAATATTTTAATCAGAGTGAACAATTTCCTTTCAGTGTTCTACATGATGATGGATCACAAATTGAAAAGTACTCTTACCCGGAGGAAATTAATTGACCAAAATGAAAAAAAAAAGTTTAAATAAAACACACATCTTCATCAAGACCTGGCTCTGTCCCGATGTTTATTAAATGGATCAACAGAGTAGTTTTTAATGCATATAAAAAGACTCGTTACTATTCCAATGCTTTAGTATGATAGATCCGAGCTTTCAGCTGAGTGGGCTCATTTTCATTATTTTTGTTTTGTTTTTTGCATTATGATAATAATGATTATTTAGGGCTAGCGAAGCCATTAATGCTTCCACACTGAGATATTCCTGTCAGTGTTATTAACCATGCCTGAAATGTGTTCCAGTTAATTACCTGCATATGCGTTTCCCAGTGGCTCACAGACAAAACAAAAAGATGCAAATGGAAACGAACATAATGATATCACATTCTGGGGGATTTATCACACTGAAGTTCACTGAAGCTTAAACTGTTTCCGGGGTGATTAATTATGACTTTGATCGGTCGCCTGACGTGAAAATTATTTGTCAGCTCTTTATTTACTGGTGTGGCAGGGTTTAATCTGATTTGTCACAGGTCTGTGGAAAATACGGGAAATGTGTGCATTGGGTCAAAATACAGGCAATATTTTCCAATTTCATCTTATTTTTTCAAGGGGGCGTAAATCGCTTTCAAGTGCCAATATCACAGACATTGTAACTGAATGGTACATGGAATACAGTAATTATGATCCGAAGATAGGTTTACAAACATGTTCAGAATTGAATGCTTTATCTACCCATCGACAGGAGACAATGGCATTCTTTGAAGTGACTTCAGAGTAAAAGATTCTTAAGTTCAGAGTTTGCATAGTGTTAATGGCTGAGCAGAGGATTGAAGTTCACCTTTAGTGTTCAACAGACGAGGTGGCCATGTAAGATGTGAGCAACATTCTAGATTCTTCTAATTTTTTTTTTTAGATCTTAGTGAATCAGCACCGGCTATTGCATGACGGGTGACCTTTTCTTTTTTGTTTATATTTATTATTATTTTCTTTGGTTTTTGCCACATTTTTACCGTCCTGAATATTCCATGCGAAACTGAACAGCTGTGAAATCGGAACCAAAATTAATCACAGTGCGTGGGTATGAATTCACGAAACCAAATCAATGTCACTGCTATATACTGGTATAGCAATTTTCGGATGCCTGAACCAATCAAAAACATAATCAAGTATTATTCAAACTGAAACAGACATTAGCAATGCCATGCTATTCGGAAATATTCTTTTTCTTGCTGTCTTAGGGTTCTGTGACTGGGACGATACTTTTGTAAAGCAGCAAATGAATAATTCTGATTAAAGCAGGCTTTTGTTAGGAAACAAGCACTATTATTGTTTGAAGAATGCAACATAATACACAGGTATACTTCAACTCCTTTAAAGATGTCCTAGGTTTTACAAGTCATACTCACAGATACGTGGACGTTGTGTAATCTTTAATTTTGTTTGTCGTCTCCTCCCCC
This sequence comes from Onchidella celtica, assembly GCA_963931925.1. Classification (NCBI taxonomy): domain Eukaryota; kingdom Metazoa; phylum Mollusca; class Gastropoda; order Systellommatophora; family Onchidiidae; genus Onchidella; species Onchidella celtica. Next base: position 102,385,895 of record OZ007567.1, on the reverse strand, counting down.
CTCCACACTCTTCCTCATTCCCCCTATCCCTTTCTATCTATCTATCTATCTATCTATCTGTGATGTTTCCACTTTCTCTCACTAACTTTCTTCTGACACCAGCCGTGATGGGCACGGCACAAACACACTAAATAATCGACTCTCTCTCTTCTATAAGTTATAACAAACGATATCTGTATTGCTTACATATATACAATAATTATTAATTCATTCAATAATAATAGGAACATAGGTCATACAATTTCATGTGAATTTCGATGGAATGAAGTTGATGCAAATCAGTACATGCTAATTAAATGGCTTCGTAATATTCAATTTCTAGCACATTTTATAAAACACATGGGAACATTCAGCATAAGGAAACCTCTCCTTTAGGGGTGTATGGCGCTATCTGGGCACTGGTTCCTCCCCTCTACCCTGGCTTGACTGCGCAGTTAGATCAACAGGTATCGGCAGGTACCAATAGGTCGGGAAGCCAAGAAGCCACGATGTCGTTAATCAAAGTACAAGAAGTTGAGAAGCCAAGAAGGTGTTGTTCTTCCTCCTCTGTAGAAAAACAATCGTAACTTCCTAATCTACTGTTGGAAGGCATGACTTCCATACTTACTCCATGACGGATATTCAACATTAATACTTTTAACCGCTGACACTGTTATAAGTCAGGCTGCAGCTCCCATACTCCATAGACTCCCATATAGGCAATAGAATAAACGATCAACACGGTTTTAATGATATTTACACGTTCCCCACGAAGAATAACGCTCTCTCTAACGGACCCCATCCTATAAGGTTTCGTAACATATATATAACGGCGTTTCCGTGACTCTCTCAGAGGCAGTAGTTATACCAAAGTAAACCCACTAGATTTAGGTTCTACAATCATGAACATTAAGTAAAATACACATACATCGTACAATTAACTTACCACTCAGCAACAGCCCAAATGCCGACAAGATACCAAAGATACCATGCTCTGACAAAGGATGTTTGCGGGTTCCCTGACCTTCCCCACTCACAAGACTAGTACAAAGTTACAGTTGCGGTTGTGGTCTCCTCTTCGGCACGAAGCTGGTGAGTGCTCTCAGCGGTCTGAAGTTCGGGGATTTATACCCAGTCAGGTAGCGTCCCAAGACGCTCACCGAGTGTACATTAGTTATCCTAATAGCCACCCCCGTCGACTCCACGTCAAATACTATTGAAACAGCTCTGCCCCCCAAGCAATTCCCAGGTGATCTGATCGGCAAGTACGGCGGTCAAGTAAACACTACCCTTTTCGGGTGTCAAAGCGCTTCAGTTGCATCGGCTACTTTCCCCCTCTGGCCTACAATAACTCTGTCTCCCCGCCGTTAGCTATCTTCCCACGCTAGCTATACCTTGCCTGTCTGTCGCCCTGTTACAATCGCCCCCACTTAAGTCGATTTTCCCTGGCAAAATCGGCTAATAAAATTATTAATCTACTGGTAATCTAGATAGAGTGTCGGCCCATAGTGTGTCTCGCCCCCTGATGTTGCTGACTCGAAAGTTATATGGTTGCAGCGCCAGGTTCCATCTAGTTACCCTCGCGTTCTTCTGGTCTTTAGTTCGCATCCAAGTTAGAGATCGGTGGTCCGTCTCTAACACGAAGTTTCTCCCATACAGATACGCCTGCAACTTACTAACGGCGAAAACTATGGCCAGGCATTCCTTTTCAATTGTTGAGTAGTTCTTCTCCGCGGGTTTCAACTTTCTGCTAACATATACAACTGGATACTTCGTACCCTCGTCTTCTTGAAGTAGGCAGCCACTCACTCCAAGGTTAGATGCGTCTGTCTGGAGAATCAGTTCCTTGTTCCAGTCTGGCATCCGTAGTATCGGCTCGGAACTCAAACAAATTTTTAGGGCATTGAACGCGTTCTCCTGCGCGTGTCCCCACGCGAACTTTGTGCCCTGGGACTTCTTTGTGAGGTCTGACAACGGCGCCGAGATTGCACTGTAATTTGGTACAAACTTCCGATAGTACCCCGTTAGCCCCAGGAAACTCCTCACTTGTGTCTTGGTCGTCGGTCGGTCACAGTCGACAATGGCTCGCACCTTACTCTCCTGCGGTCTTACAGTCCCCTGTCCCAGCTTATGGCCTAAGTACTCGACTTCTGTCATCCCTATTAGCGTCTTGGTAGGTCTAGCTTTTAAATTTGCCCGTCTCAGTCGCTCGAAGACATTCCGACAACGTTCCAAGTGGTCAGGCCAATTTGCACTGTGTATAAGACAGTCGTCTACAAATGCATCTACCCCTTCGCCAGCATCTTTTAATACTTTCCTCATGAGCCTGTTAAATGTGGCGGGGGATCCCTTCAACCCGAACGGCATGACCCTGTACTGGTATAGCCCAAACGGTGTGGCGAACGCCGTCAGGTGTTTATCTTCCTCGGCCATCGGAACTTGATAAAAGCCCTTTGTCAAGTCCAGCTTGGTGAAATATTTTGCCTCCGCTAGATTGGAAATAATGGCTTCTACCTCAGGCACCGGTTCGGCGTCATCGGCAGTCACAACATTTAGCCGCCTGTAGTCGTTGCAGAAACGATGTTGACCATCGGGCTTCTTAACTAATACAATTGGACTATTGTACGGGGACTCGGACGGTTCGATGATTCTGGCCGCAAGCATCTTGCCTACCTCAGCATTGACAGCTTCTCTAGTTGAGTACGGTAGTTGGTAGGGTCTTACCTTCACAGGTTTTTGCTCTAGCAATGGGATTTTGTGCTTGATCAGGTCAGTGAGCCCCGGTACATCGGTAAATATATCTTTGTATTCTTCCATGAGCTCTTGCATCTGTTCTCTCTGATCCTGATCTAGCGTGTCCCCTAACTGTACATCCCTGTAGGTTTCGGTCTGTTCTAGCTTAGGCATGACTGTCTCCAGAGGCATCGAAGTCGCTTCCTCTCCTTCATCGGTCTCGTCAATTATAGCTGCAGCTATTGCCTCTGTGTTTTCCTGTTCGTCTTCCCTCTCAATATACTTCTTCAGCATATTCGCGTGATACAGTCGTCTCTTCCCCTTGACGTTCACCATGTAGTTCACTGACCCTCTCTGCTCTTCTACTTTGTAAGGCCCTTTCCAAGTCATCTGTAGTTTCGATCCGTCACTTGGGAGAAGTATGAGGACGGAATCGCCCACTTGGAATTTCCTCTGTTTGGCCCCCCTATCGTAGTATTTCTTCTGCCTGTGTTTTTCGACGCTGCTGTTCTCGGCTACGACTTTCATGGCATCCTCCAATCGTTCCCTCATATCTACCACGTATTCGTACGATGACCTCGTTTCTGACTCCGCTTCCCCAGTCCACAGATTCTTCAGTATTGCAAGTGGTCCTCTCACAGGGTGACCGAACACTAGTTCAAACGGCGAAAAACCTGTACTGGCCTGTGGGGTTTCGCGATACGCGAACAGCAGTGGACACAACATTCTGTCCCAGTCCTTGGGTCTGTCATGAGCTACTCGGCGAAGCATATTCTTCAGCACTCCGTTAAATCTTTCACACAGACCATTGGCCATCGCGTGGTAGGGCGAGCAGAATATCTGTTTCGTTTTGAGAAGTGCACTGACCTCTCTCATCAGCTCACCGGTAAACTGTGATCCCCTATCTGAAACTATTTCCTTTGGTATGCCTAACCGAGAAAATATTTCCATTAACGCTTCACTGACCTGCTCAGCTGATATCCCCCTTAAGGCTACGGCATCCGGGAAACGCGTGGCATAATCTACTAGCGTCAAAATATAACGCGATCTCCCATGTTCCGTACGCGGAAGTGGACCAACCAAATCTATGGCGACGCGCGAAAAGGGCGTGTCGATCAGGGGTGTCGGCACTAGGGGTACCTTTGTCACCCTACCTTTATTGGATGTCCTTTGACACGCGTCACACGATCGACAGAAACGACCCACGTCCGCACCTATCCCAGGCCAAAAGAACGACTGCATTATTCTGTCCTGTGTGCGCGAAATTCCTAAGTGTCCCCCGAACACTCCTTCGTGAGCTATCTTCATCAGCTCACTTCGGTACTGCTTAGGTACCAACAACTGCTCCACATCAGCACGTCCAGCCCCGGCCTTCTTTACCCGATAGTAAATTCCCTTACTCTCCTTTATGTGAGTACCTACCTCAGCCGATTGCTCCAACGTGGCTCTCTCCCTTAAAACTCTCAAAGTTTCGTCCTCTCTCTGGGCCCGGGCTATCTCACCTGGTGTGAGTTCCCCTATCTTGGCCCCTACCCTTACCTCCTCCGTTGAGTTGCCCTTGGCCTCCTCATTATCTGTGGTCTGACTCACTTTCGCACTCGCATTCTCACACTCATGCTCTTCCTTGTCAATCTCCACCTTGCGAGATCGCGTGAGTACCACACTTATCTTCTCAAGAGACGCCCCCTTTATGTTTCCTATAATCAAATCGGCCACTGGGTCTTCCACTACTAGCGCTTTGAGAAGCCCAGTATAAAATGGGGTTTCTACCCACATTTCCGCGACAGGAGCAGACCTTCTCGTCCCGTCCATCAGGACATAACTCCTGTTCTTCCCAGTTAAGCTGTTAGGAGGCAGTTTGTCCCTTTTTATAATCGCACACGTGCATCCCGTGTCACGAAGGATAGTAATCTCTTTATCCCCTATCCTCCCCTTCTCCAAAAATGGAGCGGATAAATCATTCTCCGGAACATCGTCTTCGGGCTCATGTTCTGTCGGACCTTCTAACTCAATACTCTTACCTTCCGTCTCCCAAGAAATGAAGGTCTGTGGCCCAACACTCTGCTCAGCCCCTGGTTGAGTATTCGCCCTGCCCGATGACTCCCACTGACTGTCATCGGCTTCCTCATCGCTGGTTAGTACGACTGCGGTCGTCTCTTTCTGTCTCTTCCTACAGAATCTCGCAATATGGAGAAGTGACCCACACACAAAACAACCACGCCCACTCTCACGCTGGGACTTACCTCGGTTGTCCTCGACAGTGGCAGCAGCACCCTTCTTCGTCCTGCCCTGGTCACACTGCCTACTCAGGTGATTGGGAGAGCCACAGTTGAAGCATACCGGTTTACTCACTCCTAAACCCTTACTTCTGCTCTCCTCAACCCTCTTACCTGACTTCTGCTGTTGCTCCAGCCCTCGCTTCGACTGATGAGCCTCACTATACAAGTCCGCCATCTCAACTAACTCATGCACGGACTTGGGGTCCCTCTCTTTCAAATATATGGAAAGATTACAGTCGACAATCTTCAACATCCGCTCCCTGACTAACAGATCCGTAATCCCTTCCATAGTTCTCTCTGCCTCTGAGAGGTCTACCCACCTCTCAAAATATCTCTGCAATCTCACGGACAGCTGCGTATAAGTTTCGTCCTTATCTAGACGACTCTCCCTAAACTTACGCCTATAACCCTCTGCCGTGAGGTGATACTTCTTGAACAACACCTTCTTTACCTTCTCGTAATCCCTACTGTCTTCATCGCTGAGACCGGAATAAACATCTAACGCCCTGCCAGTTAACAATGCCCCTAACATGTCTGCCCAGGTGTCTTCTTCCCAATCATTTGCCTGCGCGAGCCTTTCAAATCTTTTCAAATACG
>OZ007567.1:102352807-102375307 GCA_963931925.1 Onchidella celtica | reverse complement strand
AACTGAATCAACCTTGTCAAAATCCATTGCCTTTTTAATTCTTCATGTTTTTTTCATTTGTGACATTTCATTCGCATTTCACATCGTTCTTCATTTCTTAATGCAAGACGAATCCATAGGTTTTCTTTACCTTTCAATTTCATTTTCGCGAGCGTTTATTTTTTTCTCCCTGCGAGGAACGAATTCATTCGAGGCCCGAATTCGGCGCGTATTCATTAAATCTCTTCAAAAATTATATATAACTAATGCTAGAGATTACAAACAAATTGTGCAAGCCTAGAGCTTTCGTCTCTCCTTTAGTCTACCATTTAACACCTACTTGGTTATGCATAATATATAAGATTAAGTCAGGACCTTACGTACACAGTTTCGCAGTCTACCATCTAACACCTACTTGCTTACGCCATGAAGATATTTATTGTAAGTGCCTTGCGTAAACAATTTCGCCGTCTACCATTCAACAGCTACTTGATTATGCACACAAGATATTGTTAGCACCTAGCGTACACAGTTCCCCTCCAGTTTACGCTATCAAAATTATCAGGACTTTCTAAAAGCATACCATTCGAACCGACGAATTCCACATAATAGTTTTTGCTCAGTATGTTGCTATCTTGGCTGAGCTGTCATCTAGATCTACTTAACTCTTTGTGTGCCGTGAAGTTTACCTCGTTTGCCGATACAGGAAGAAAAATAGATGGGGGAGATGAATGAAGACTAAGTACAGCGACATCTATTAACAGAAAGTCGATTTTTTGACTTCCCAAAACAAAATAGCCTGGCATTCTTGTGCGCCGATACATCGGTGACTGGCATAAACGCGATGTGCAGAAGAACCGATATATCGGTGGTTGGCACACAAAGAGTTAAATCTGCTTGTCTGAGAAAAATCTGAGTTGCCAAACAAAGTGTCGTCACCGGTCAGAAAAATAAACCATTGAGACTTTTAACCTAGGCTATAGGCGATCAAGTGCGGCATGTGCATAAGTACGTTAAAGAATGAATAACTATTTTATAACTTTTTTCTTGTAGCACACTTTCCAGTACCATATATATCTTGTGGGCCTCTATTATATATTTCAGTAATTTGCAACCTTTGGCATGTCTAACTGACCAAACTATACACTCTTCAGGCCTTAAATTTGGCAGGAAGATGGCAATTGAGATAAGGAAGATGATGGCTATAATTAAAAGACTTCAAGCATGTATTTTTAAAAAATAACAATGTTTATTGCTATGTAACATCTGTATATTTGCATGTTTGTTTCGTAATAGTACCGTGCATGTCATAAAAAGTAACAGTATCAAGCGTTCAGTTTGGTGCATAATGTTTTGGTGCGCATGAGTTCTGAAGCAAGACTGTAGTTTATTACTTTTATTATACTAGGGGAGGGGGGGGGGAAGGCAGGAGATCACATGATTGTTTATTCTGGGCAATGCCCGGTAGCTCATCTAGTATCTTCATATCTTGTGGGCAGCTCTGAGATGTTTTTCTTTCTTTTAAAGACAGAAGTTCAGCTTTTGTTGTGTTGTGGGTTTTTTTTTCTTCATTAAACTTACCAAATCATGTCTTTTAAATTCATATTATTTGGATATCCCAACATGACGAACGATCTGTTTCTTATTTGTCTTGAAGAGAAAAACAAGCCTAGTTCTTAACGTGATCTATCAAAAATCCATTCTTTCAATTTAGTATTTTGTCCTGCTGAAGCCTTTCTTTTCCTTCTTTTTTTTTTTCAATAATAGCTGATAACTGAGATTTTCCCATGATTCACTGAGGTAATCAAAAAACAAAATGGTATGTCTGATTTTCATCTTGACAGTACGTGCGTGACGCACTCTCTGATTAACTTTCATTCGATTAGTTCTTTAATTTTACAGGAGTCACTAAATGCACAGCGTCGTAAGGAAAGTCTATGTGTGTGTGTGTGTGTGTGTGCGTGAATGTGTTTGTGTGAGTGTGTGTTCACGTGTAAGTGTGTGTGTTTGTGTATGCGAGCGTGTGTGTTCTTATGAATCGAAGTATTTGAAATTCCCTGCTAACATGACCGAAAAAAAAAAAAAAAAGCTTTTTTACTGCTTTGTAATTAGTGGGAAATCCTGTCAATTCTCGAGGACTGGTATTAAACTTTATAAATAAACAGACGTATTTATCTCACCAAAAAAAACGAGCAATAATCTGCATTCATGCTGGTAATTTCAGGAGAAGAGCGCCAGGGTGGTTTTTGTTCGTGTTTAGAGCCATTAAAAATGGCATTTCCCTTCCTCTGAACAAAAGTCAAGTGTAAAATCGTGAGGTTGTTTTTTTCTCTCCGTTTTTTTTTTTTTCTTTTTTTTTTTTTTCATTTGAAATCTTGCATTGGTATTCCCAAAGCGCCAATCCTTGTCGGGCGTAATGAAGAAAATTAAAGTCTATGGACCTTGCAAAGTGTCACCCTCGGTCGATCGTAAGCCTGACCCATAAAGCGAAGAAGAAGAGATGATATTCCCCTTTCTGTGACCACGTTTCCCAGTTGAAAACTAAAAAGGTGTTATTTGTATGAAATTAAATTAAAGCTACCATTACTGTATGTGAATATTGTTGGGTTTTTTTTAATATTACAAAACAGTGCCTAAAAGTATCTGTTACCCTCTTATAGCTAAATAGTAGGCAATTGTCACATGGTATGGAACCAGGAGCAAGATTTTGGAATGTAAGAAGAGAGAATATTCACGAAACGGGTATGACACTTTAGGATTTCACTTATTATCGAACACGCAGGAGCACAGAGAAGACTCCCAGCAGTGATAAGTAGATATCCAGTTGGCAGAGACGATGTATCGTAAATTTTATATTAATAATATTGGGGAGTGAATGAGGCCATAGTATCGAATGTCGAGTCGAGATTTAAATGAGATTTCAATGCACTGTGGGAATGATAAGGCACTCTGGAACAAGAAAGGAACCACAGAATACTGTAACACTCCCAGTGTTAAGGGCAGCCAATATTAACATTTTACGTAAAGTTGTTACTCTTCAAAATAGTTTTATTCTAAAGTTCGGTGATTATTCATAAAGTTTCCAGATACTGTATTGGTCTCTTTATTCCAAGTCAGAGTTGAGTATCCCATTAGAAATGCAAACAAAATGTACAGTATGTGAGATATTGTTATGACCAGCTGTCTTTGCAGACATTTCAAAACACCATTAAGTAGCCTCTTTATTTTTTTTAACTTGATCAGCATTTAAGATTTTGGGTAAAGCCATTTAGTTTTAATTCTGTTCCACGTATTTGAAAAGTTTCGTAAAGTTACCGATGTCATCTTCTCATTCTGAAGAACGGTGGAACTAGAAAGCCTGCCTTTAACATGTTTGGGGTAATTCACAAAGGCTGGAAGAAAGTGTGCTGGCGTACAATGCTAACTCTAAACCATTATTTCCGAAACTTTTTTTTTCTCCGTCCGTTTTATCTTGTTTACATAATGTCAGCTGCGATCCATTCCCTTTGTCAATGTTATAGTGTTAACATCCCTTTGTTAATACGTCCAACTGCGACCAGGACTTTATAATATGTTCAACAAATTTAGGAATATAATAATATATAATTTAAAATATCAGGGAATAAAATTATACATGTTGGAATAAGGGCACTTCTACTCCCAGGGGTTGGCTTGACCAAAAGTTTGAGAAACACTGCTGTAAAATGACCATGTGAAGGCCGTGTGTTGGCATTAAATGCTGCTAGATTTCCCGGTCAGGCCCGAGACATTCCATCATGAAGCTATTGCCTCCTTGGCACTTTAATAGCAATATGTGATTCGTACTTGAGTCTCTTGATTTTAAGAATAGTAACTACAATGCCATGTCAAGTGCTTGAACTCACAAGGGCTTAATCTGACAACCTAGCGATCAATACAGGGACCAAACCTTCCTGGCATAAGTGATAAGGGCGATTTCCAGCTTTTTTGTCAGGGGTTTTAGCTGCGACCTCCTCACAGCAAGGGAATACAGAACAGGTCCAAACTTTAGTAAAATCAGATAGTATAGATATACAGAGAGGGTTCACTATTGGTCGATTTGCACTGCGAGACACCGGGGGGGGGGGGGGGGGGGGGCTCTGCGAAACCACTGTTAGCATGGAGCGGAAAGTAGGTCGCTGCGGTAAACAATATCCGTTTGTGCATTTCCACGGGCGTAGGAGCTTACAAACGGTTTTAAATAGTTTCAATCAGCCCAAAAATATGAACAAACCACAGTAAACAGACATGCACACTATCTTTGGTGAAGAATGTCTCTTTCAAGTCTTCAATTTCTTGTTTACAGCAGCGACCTAGTTTCGCGATTTGGCGGAAGTGAACCCTCTGTATCTATACTCTCTGGTAAAATACAATTATACGGCATTCAAAATCTACGACAACGATTCAAATAATTTTTTAGCGGATTAAATAAATTAAATGAAACCCGAAGAACAGAAGCCTCTGAACTCAAGAAAGTATAAATATAATGATTTCCAGATTTTTTTTTCGTGCAGTAGTTGGACGTAAATGTCAGTGTCATCATATTGTGTTAAAAAGCTAAGAGCCCATAACCTCCACTACCATAGTTTGCTCATTCATTCTCTCTCCGCGTGTAAAAGGATTTGTACGCAATGTCCAGCGCTCGTCACTGGCGGAGCAAATCAGTCGACATGGTGTGTTTCTGGGTCGGCAAATGCAGCATGCATACAGAAATTGGTGCACGGATGAACAAGCTCAGAAACTGGAGCTTCCATCCCACTAATCCTCCAGGCTTTTGTAATTGGAGCCGGCGCCAGTAATTTGTTATCCGAAATCGCTCACCCATCAGGTTGTGTTCAGCACGTAGAAATGCAGAAGGAAAATGTTTCATTGACCGATCCGGTTGGCAATAGCCGATGGGTTTTGTTCTGGAATCTTCTCACGACAATGTCCCTCCCCCCCCCCCCCCCCAACCTTGAATAGTCACTGAGAGTGCATTTTAATTAACCTGCAAAATGATGATTCATTTTATTGTTGTGCTATCGGCACTGATGTTTTCTTGTTATTGTTACGAGACTGTTCGACCGACACTGTCCCAGAGAGTATGTCCATCAGGTATGATGATGACCTTAACAACACCAGAGGAATAAAGAACAGAAATTGTTGAGAATTTCAACACATGGACAATAAAGAGAACTAAAGGACACAGAGGACAGAATGGAAAGACTGTTCTTTCATGACTTATGGCTTCTCATGTGACTGATAAGTCCTATTTTTGCCCTGCAGACCCTTCCGCATAAATGACAAGAGTGCTCCGTTGGTTCAGTACCACTGGGCCTTTTCTTGCGCCGTTCTCTTTTTTTGATAGCCTGCTGGACTCTGTCAGCTTCCCATGCTTTGCTACCTCTGGTAAGGGCCGCCCTCCAATTTGCTCGATCAAGCGAGAGCTTTTCCCACTCACTCACATCAATGGCAAAGGCCTTCAGTGATTGCTTGAGAGTGTCTTTGTAACGTCTCTTTGGGGCCCCAACATTCCTCGTTCCATTGGAGAGCTCAGAGAAGAAGATTTGCTTAGGGAGTCTGGAGTCGGGCATTCTGACAACATGTCCTGCCCAACGTAGCTGAATTTTTTTCAGGTGGCAGAAGATGCTCAATTCCTTGGCACGATTGAGGACCCCAGTGTCTGGAATTTTATCCTGCCATTTGATCCTTAGGATCTTTCTAAGGCAGGCCAGATGAAAGTGATTTAGCTTTCTGGCATGCGATTGGTACACTGTCCAGGTTTCAGCCCCATAGAGTAGGGTGGGAAGGACCACAGCATTGTACACTTTCAGCTTAGTGTCTGTGCGAATGCCGGCGACATCCCATACTCTCTTTCGAAGCCTGCCAAATGCAGAGCTGGCTTTGCTGATTCTTGAGAGAATTTCAGTATCAACACGAGCCGCGGAAGACAGTGTACTGCCAAGATAGGTGAAGTTCTCCGACACCTTCAGAAGACTGTCATGGACTTTGATATTTGGGGTCACAGGATACTTGTCGTCTGGAGTAGGCTGATGGAGCACTTCCGTCTTCTTTGTGCTTATTGTGAGGCCAAAGTTGTCACAGGCACTAGAGAACTTATCAACACAGTTTTGCATGCTATCCTCATCGTGTGCCAGAAGTGCACAATCATCAGCAAATAGTAGGTCACAGACTTGACTACTTTTGGTTTTGGTTTTTGCCTGAAGTTTCCTGAGGTTGAATAGACTGCCATCAGTTCGGTACTTGATGCTTACCCCTTGAGGAGGAGAGCTAAAGGCTTCTTGTAGCATTGCAGAGAACATTATGCTGAACAGAGTTGGGGCTAAGACACAACCCTGTTTTACCCCATTTGTGACAGCAAAGGGCTCTGAAACACTGCCGTTGCTTTTGACTGCAGCTTGCATGCCATCATGAAACTGGCGCACTATTGTGATGAATTCGGGTGGACACCCAAACTTCGCCAAGATTTTCCAGAGGCCTTCACGACACACTGTGTCAAATGCTTTTGTGAGGTCAACAAATGTGATATACAGCGCTTTATTTTGTTCCATGCATTTTTCCTGAATCTGTCTGGCAGCAAAAATCATATCCGCCGTTCCCCTCTCTTTACGAAAGCCACATTGGCTCTCGGGAAGCAAGTCATTTGACGAGAGGTGATCAAGAAGGCGATTCAGAAGCATTCTTGCCAATATTTTGCCAGCAATTGAAAGTAGAGAGATTCCCCGATGGTTGTCACAGACTTGGCTGTCCCCTTTGTTTTTGTACAGATGGATGATTGAAGCATCTTTGAAGTCCTGTGGCAGCTTCCCTGCTTTCGACATATGATTGAACAACTCGGTCAACCTTTCAATAAGCTTTTCTCCACCGAAGGCATACACCTCAGCAGGAATTGAATCCACGCCTCGTGATTTGTTAAAGGACATCTGATTTGTGGCAGTTCGGGTCTCATTTGCTGTGAATGGCTTGGCAAGAGCTGCATTAATAGGAGTCTGAGGGAGGCGGTCAATGGACTCAGTATTTATATTTGATGGCCGATTTAGCACACCTCCGAAATGTTCTGCCCAACGCTGAATTATGGCATTCAATTCAACAATGCGTGTTGAACCATCTGACGCCAGAAGTGGCGTAGTGCCAGAGCGGGATGGTCCAAACACAGCTCGGAGGCTCTCAAAGAACTTTCTAGTGTTGTTTGTGTCGGCATATTTCTGAGTTTCTCTTACTCGCTCTTCAAGCCAGTCATTTTTCATTTTCCTCAGCTTCTTCTGGAGTACACCCTTACATGCATGCAGTGCATCAGCTTTTGCTGTGGAAGAGGGGTCACTGCAGTGAGCTTGGATGAGACTATTTTTTTCTTTGATGAGCACTTTGATTTCATTATCATTATCATTGAACCAGTCCTGGTGCTTGCGGACAGGAAAACCAACTGTGCTGCTGGCGCAAGAGTTTACAGTCGTATTTAGGTCAGTCCAGCTCTGTTCAATGTTCTCAGGGTCAAAAGTCACGCAATCCAATTTTGAGGAGAGTTCTGATGAGAGATCGCTCTGTTTCTCAGCTGAGCAGAGTTTTGAAACATTTAGGCGTTTAGGTGGCGCTTTCCCTTGAGGGCGTCTATTGCGCCTCAATGTTAGTCTGAGCTTGCAAACAATGAGTCTGTGGTCAGTTCCACACTCGGCACCACACATCGCCTTTGTTACAAGGACATCCTTTCTGTCAGTCTTCCTCACAATGACATAGTCTATGAGATGCCAATGCTTTGAGCGGGGATGCATCCATGACGTTCTGTTTCTCACGGGGAGACTAAAATTTGTGTTGGTAATGAACAGGCCAAATTCAGCGCACAAAGTAAGTAAGCGCAACCCATTGTTATTGCATGAACCAACTCCATGAGGGCCAAAAACATTTGGCCACGCTGAGATTTCGGAGCCAACCCTAGCATTGAAGTCCCCCAAGAGAATCAGCTTATCAGCTGCCGGGACAGAGCATATGACAGATTCTAGATCAGAATAGAACTTGTCTTTGGCTTCATCTGGGTTTGTCATGGTGGGCGCATATGCGCTAATGAGGGTGGCTGACTGGCTTTTCCCAACTGGGATCCTGAGTGTCATTAGCCTGTCATTTATTTCAATTGGCATGGACTGCAAGTTTCTGACAAGGTCATTTTTAATTGCAAACCCAACACCATGCTGTCTCGGTTCGACTGCACCCTTGCCTTTCCAGAAGAAGGTGTATCCACCACTGAGCTCTTTAAGTTGGCCACTATCAGGGAGTCTGGTCTCACTGAGTGCCACTATGTCCAGGTTGTACCTGCTGAGCTCAATGGCAATAAGCGCAGTGCGTCTTTCCGGGTTGTTTGAGTTGTCCTGTAGTGTGCGTATATTCCAGGCTCCTAGCCTGAGTAAGCTGAATTTCTTTTTGTTTCGACCGCAAAAAGGGATCCCCACTGGTCGCGGTATACCAGTCAGGGTGATGTGAAGTGGGCTTTCTTTAGGGCACCTTTTCTAGCCCCTTCCTCAGTTGAGGTGAGCAGTGCTATCCTTAAATAAGGCTGCTCATCTACTGTGGGTGCTGCCTCCCCACGCCTCCACTTCAATCGACGATGAAGCGACCATAGCCCACAGCCACCAACGTGTAGGTCTGTGCTAACAGCTTCCAGTCTATCCAAACCTGCTGCCACCGCACTCGCCCATCGCCGTTGGAATTTTGAGAGGAAAGAAGACGAGACAAAGATGAAAGAAGACGAGGTGAGTGTTAAGACTGGCGCAAAGAATTTGTTTTTAGTGAGAAAGAGCTGCGCAAACATCAGACTCACTCTCTCGCCTGGACACAACTTATCCAAGTGGCAAGACAGGGTCAAGACGACTGGAAATGTATCCAGGTGCAGGAGGATGCCAGAGGGACAGTCATATTGCCTGACCGGCTGCCTGTGGGCTACTCCACAGCCTCGCAGTCCCAACTGACTAGGGTGAAAGACCCAAACCAAAGAACACCAATACTGGTGGATGCTCTGTGTCACGATATCCAGGCCAGAGTGACGGTATATTGCCATCTGCCCTATCAGTCAACCACTGGCCTGCTGCCGCCAGCTTCGAAGCTGCGTCCGGGAAGTTTGCTCAGTTCTTCGTCTGTGATTTAGGCAAACAAGCCTATGACCACACCGCTACCGGGGGCCAATATGAAGGACTCAAGTACCTGAGGGTCACATTGTTCCCTAGCATGTGGCCGTTGGGTTAGATGAAACCTCCTCCGCCCTGGCCGTTTGCACCGACAGGTGCACGCCCACTGATACCATGCTAGCGTACCAGTTCATGAAACAGGTTGTACTGGATTACATGTTACCAGTAGCAGATTTGTCTGACCTGACAAACATTAAGTATGTCATTATAAACGAGGAAATGCACCATCTTGTGATATCTGTTTTTTTATACGAAGGTTTAGAGGATATGATATCTAGCAGCCAGTCCTTTATAATACGCCTTATAAGTCTGCAGACACAGATAACTGGAGATGGGTAGTGATTGTGGAGGTGCAGTAGGCAAGAAGACACAAACTTTAAACTGTCCAACTCAAGTTCCAATTTGTTGGTTTATTCACTAAACTAATGACAATCTTGATTTCTGTATGTCCCGTTTGAAACGTGATTCTCAGATTTTTCAATTCTCTAGACTACAGTATGCACCTATCGCTGCAGTTATCATTTCGGTTAATTAAGGTGTTTCATCGAGATATGAGTGCAGCAAAGCCCAGTCTGAATAACTTTATTCAGAATTTTGTCAAGGAGTCTTGGATGATGTTATGAGCTGAAGGCTACTTTAATTTGTATCACTGGTCACTGATCCCATAACCCGCCGGGGTCGTAGGGGCGCTGCAGTGATGAAGGTTGCACCAGCTGGCTCCATTTGTGGCGGTTGTGGGCGAGTGTCTGGGTTGCAGGAGAGCTCATCTTGGTCCATTCCGCAATGTTATCTGCCCATTTCTTCCTCGGTCTGCCTCTTCTTCTCTTCCCCTGCACTGTTCCTTGTAGTATGGTCTTAGAGAGCCCATCTGATCTTGTCACATGCCCATACCATCTGAGTTTCCTTTTCTTGACTGTGGTCAGCAGGTCTTCATAGTGCCTTATTTGTCGGGTGATAGTTTGTCGGACTTCTTCGTTGGTGATGTGGTCCGTGTATGAGATGCCAAGAAGTCTTCTGAGGCATCTCATTTCCACTGCCTGGATCTTCCTTTGTAGCTCTGCATTCAGTGTCCAGGATTCGCATGCATACAGGGGCATAAAAAGCTCGAAAGAGACTGGATTTAAACGAGTTAATAAAGTGATTTTCCTTGCGAGCCATGAGAACAAATTTGCTCACACGACAGAAACGAGAACTATCGTGTACAATTTTCTCATTAAAAAGGGCGAGATGTTTAAAGAGTGGTGTGAAACAGTTCAGTGAAATATTGTCACTGCTGTTTGAGACATTCTACAACCATAGAAGAAAAGGACTGCAAAATTGTTTTCTTCTTTACAGTTAACTTAGGAATGCTGCCTTTTAGAAATCAGTTTTATCAAACCTCTTATACATAGTCTTTTCAATCAAGTCAACCCAGTTCTCGAGAAAGGACACAGCTTGGGATGAAAGGATTGCCAACAGCCAACCAGACACCGTGAACCATCTATTGCCAATATTCTAAGTCAGTTTAAACCATTGAAATCATTCTATCAAACTCATACAGGCAAGTCACATGGTAAATTTAACTTCACAACCCTCTATCTGTCTGAAGGAAACAGCAAATAAAATTCCGTGCCACGAGACAGGATCTGAGGATCCTCCCACTGGGGGTTGCATCTTTTCAATTGAATACTGTTTTGGTGCGGTCCCAATTTGCTTGGCTGGACACGTCTTTCCCCTTTCCATCATGGACCAGGTTTCGAATTTTCATTTGCTCTTGCAAACTTAAGCCAATCCATATCAGGTCACTTGAAATTTGCACCCAATAGCTTGAAAAGGTTTCCGACACTTTTTCTTCTTTGCTATCCAATTCTCATTACCTAGATATAAACAAACAAAACGAAACAAAACAAAAAACAAAATGCTAATACTGTGCCTAGATCCCACCAGAAAGTGATGACATCATCATGACAACTAATATCACTGGCAGAAGCCAGGTTTATGGGCTAAATACTATGAACTTTCCTATAAACTTTAAATTCAACATGTGAGACGCCAGCAAGAGAATGGTTTATTGATTATTATTATATCATTATCATTAGACACTGCTCACTCCTTCATGCTTCCAATATTTTCGTCCTTCCTCTAGTCAGTCTGTTCGTCACACTAAGCGCTTTGAACACGACTATCATTACAGATTTGATTTAAGAATTGCTAACTGTAATGTATTACCTTTGTTGGTTATACTAAATACAATCATGACTATCTTCAAATTCTGCCATACGGATTCATTTACCTTAAGTATATGCAGATAGTTCTATCACGTAACTTTGCAGAATGACTATCAATCATCTGACAAGTAAATTCATTCTGGTAATGGGCCTGTCTAACTTATTTCCCATATTATATGTAAGGGACCGAAACCGGACACAAAAACACATTTTTCTGGGCAAGAATTAGATTATGAGCGATCGTTTCAGATCACAGTGGCGACCTCAGCGTCGAAGGCGTGATCTGCGACAAAACAATGATTTCTCAGACCTCTTGGGTAAAATAATTTGGTCTGGTGAAGCTGCGCCGATCAGTGTCACCACCAGGGGGTATAGATTGTAGATTGGTAGCTCAAATGTTGCCCCAGAGCCGGTCTGCGCCATGGTATTGGACTGCGCCATTGCGACTTGCAAACAAATAATTCAGCAAACTGTTTTACTACGATATGAAAGTAACTGATGGTGAGTATATACTTATTTAATGATATACCCAGGGGAGGGGAGGGGAGGGGGATACTTTAGCTGAAACTGTTTAAGAGTTAATTCAGACTCACTTGCCAAACAGTCATCAAATCTAGTTTACAATACTACTGATGAAGATCTTAACTAGATCATCCTCCAGACTACAGACTGATCTTCAATAACTCGTTGTCTTATATATTAAAAATTTGTTGCCATCATTTATTTTCAATGTATGGTTAAACCACTAGCTATTATATTTAAGACGCTAGCAAAAACAGTTGTGCCAAATAAATGCTATTAGAAATCTATCATGATATTTCGAAAATCTCTCTCTCTCTCTCTCTCTCTCTCTCTCTCTCTCTCTCTCTCTCTCTCTCTCTCTCTCTCTCTCTCTCTCTCTCTCTCTCTCAGTAAATGGTTCATTTCGGAAAGTAAATGAAGATTGCTTCCCAAAAAACCATGCTAATGGATCTCCTTGACTGAAGGACATTTTCCAATCACTCATAAAAGCTCTCAAATGAAGATGGAAACATCCTGCTGATGGCTAAAGCCATGCGCTCTTTCAAATCTGAATGTAATAATTTTATTCTGTCAGGTACCTCGCATTTATATAGAAATAATTTTTTTTCGTAGTCTTCGAATGTTTCCTGGCTGATGGCAGTGACTTCAAAGTTGTCTGGTAATAAATTGTTCTTTGCAAGCCATGTTTCACTGTAAAGTGCATATATCTGCCAAGCTTATGGCGGCTCGTGTCGTACACTCACTAAATTTGGCCGGTACGATAATTTTATTTTGCTCATGATAATATTTATTCTCCAATCGAAAGTCACGAAACTCATCAAATTAGATCTTCTCTGATCTGAATATGTTTGGAAAGCTACTCATCAGTTTATTTATAGTGATGGGTTTCATGTTCGGACTTTCAAAAAGCAAAAGAAATCGTTTATAATTATTTGAACTAACCATACCATGTCTGATTTTTTCAATGGCAGCTGAGTGGCATTCGAACGCGATATAAAAGCAAAAACCTTAAATATTGCATTATAAGACTCAGTAACAAGGCTTCATCTTTTCCACTCGAATACTCTCATGAGCAAATAAACCTCTGATGAATATAGACTATAATTTCCTGTCAGCAGTCAGTTGTCTATAAAGACTATTTCACTCTTTTCCATTGGCAGAGTCCGTCTAATATAATTCTCGGCCAGATGTTCTGACCAGAGTAACTTTGGATGAATACATAAATACGAAACATAATTAATCATATTTATTGACTTTTCGATTTTTTTCTCCATGGCTTACAGGGAAATTGCTTGAAACGAAGATAGTACGTCCTATAACAACATAATCACTCTCCCCACAAAATATAGATATCTTTGCAGTCCAGACTGCAGTGAAATCTTTCAGTACCCTGTTCTATCTCACAGGAGAAGGTTACCCATCCTTGAAAATGACAATGCTTAATGACATGTTATAGCCACAGGCTATGATTCACCCGACATGGCTCTAGATTCACGCCAGGGCTTGGTCGGAAGGTGAATGACCTTTGCGACATGTCTGATATAGTAGTAAGATGTTCTAAACCGACCCGGAAATGACCTTACTTTCCATGCTGCTTCTCCCTTGAATAAAACGCCCGTAATTTCCCTATTCCTGATACGACTTCATCCCTGGGTCAGTCATGAGACTTTGAGTAAATGCATGTAGATCTGCCCAGTTTTTGGAGGTACAGGAAAAAAGGGAGTATTATAATCACCTTTACTTTAAGTTTGATCTCCTTCATAGGCATGATGCACACTCCTATTTCACCATAAAAAATATTATTGTATGCTTAAATAATGCTCACTGTCGACTTAATGTGCGAAACATACAATAATGTTCTTGGGTACCGCCCACAGTGTCACACTGTGTACATCTTTACACAAATGCCTGCATCAGCTGTACCGCATTTATCTGAATTGACCAATTCATTAGGCTACACATTAATTTATTTTCGATGGCTTTTGAAGTATCCGACGTATAATTTGTTATGCTACGTTTCGCATACAACATAACAAACACATCGTGCTACATTGGGAAGTTTAGTTTCAGGAAATATACTGTATTTTTTTCTAAACAACCACATACAATTCCGAGTTAAGCCGACGGCAAAACGTTGCGTTAATCTTTAAACAGGATTTCGATTAATTGTGACTGATATCATGGTGCCATTGTTAATGCTTTGACACAAATATACAAACAAGATTCATTTATTTTGCATTCATTATCTCTCCGTAGCTAAATGCCAGTGAAGTCTCACCTATGTCGCGAATACACACTGAGTGGATAATAAGACAGTCGGTGCTCACGGAGAGTTGACCACGGTGAACTATGTCACGCCCTGTTTTACACACAACTTTTTCTTTTTGCCAATTTTTAACCCTGTTTTACATGCATAACCAAACAGGAACTAACTGAAAACTGCAACAATGTGAATTCAGTACTTCATGTTCCTCCGAACTGTAACGTATTCCATACAACGCCCACAGACACAGAGACATAAACAATGATGCTCACACGTGTAATTGTTGTGTGAGATAATAATGGAAAGGGGGGGGGGGAATGTCGCTACAAAACCGCAGGAAACGGAACGAAACTTCTGAAATATGTAAAACGATACTGATGGGGCTTGATACAACAATATAATATCGTGCGTGATTTTGATATTTCTCCAGCTATTTTAGAGACCTTGCAAAAGTGACCAGCACTTAGTAACAGAGAGCTAAAAAGAGCTAAAAGAAACGACAAAACACGGAATCGTGACTGGGAGCCACGTACCCAGTTTTAATCCGAACTAGAAACCAGACAGGCCGGCAGATGATAAATGGGGCGGAGACAGTCACAGACGGGCAGAGATTATTAATTCTCGTGAGATACAATGGTGTTCAACACTGTATTCACAATGCATTATCTACATATACATAAATGTTTGCATACAGACAGACAATGCTGACAGATAGACAGAATGACAGACAGAAAGGGGCACACAGAATAGTTAAGAGAGAGAGAGGGACGGGCAGACCGAAGGTGAAAGGGAGAAAGAAAGAGAGAGATATAGAAAGGAAGGGGGAAGAGAGAGACCCACAGAGAGAGAGAGAGAGAGGGAGAGAGAGATGGGAATGCTCCATGATCTTTTGTATGGATAAAATTACGGGAGGTTTTTTATATTTTTTCAATGCCAAAAGATGCCACAGCCACCCCTCTACCCACTCCCACACAACACGCACACACACGAGGAATGTGGGTGTTTGGGGTGAAAACATGGAAGCGTAAACATAGAGGGCTGGGAACAACCGCAAGAAGAGTTCAAAATCGTGTATATAGGGAGTAAATGAAATAATGAGAGTTGACGTACAAAGAAATGCGTGAATCAGAAGAGTTGTTGAGCAAAGTTATCTCACCGTAAATTTTCCAACTTTCTCCACAATGTATGAAGTCACAGTATTGTTCATTTCACGAAAATCGACACTTCACTGCACACTTGGGCTCTGTTTCACCAGAATTTCAGCTTTTTTGCCATGAGATGTTTATCCCGGTGCGATGATTTGAGGGCAAGGCATAATTATGAGATAAAGAAATACTTTGACTGTTTGATTGATTGATTGATTGATTGATTGATTGATTGATTGACTATACTTTGAATGTCGGATGATTTATTTATGTATTAATTTTAGACTCTACTTTTGCCATCACTACATTAAACAGTATTGCCAAAAGCTTTAGATTCACAAACTTAGTTCACCGGCCTTGACTTTCATTAAGCCATGACACTATATTGTTAATAAATATGCTGACTTTTTCCATGAACATCAGAAGGATTATGTCTATGGTCCTTGTAGTGGCAGATAAACAATATTCTAATTCGGTACACCTCTCCTTCCACAGACCAGTAATATTGATATTTATGACAGAGTATATACCGGTTTATTAGTTACTGCTCAAAATGTGGTTGACTCTAAAGACATAAGCGTTTTTATTATTCATACTTCGAAGAATTAATAATTTTCCCGTCAAGTGTCATCATTTCAGAGAAACGTATTTATTTTAATTAAGTGCAATAAAAGCAAGCGATTTTTTAAATCTTTTTTTATTTTTTTATCCAGATCTATGATTTAAAAGCGCGTGTGCCTTTGCGAGCAAAGATAATTGATGACTGATGTACCCAGTTTGTCATTATCGGCGCGGACCAGAAATAACGGTAAATGAAAAACCCAAAAATTCCCCGTAATAATATCTGTTAAATAATTATTTGTTAAGTCCAGCACTAGGTTTCTAACACCGTCTTCATAAACAGGGAAATAGATTTCTCGATCGTAAGTGAACACGTTTGCCTCTGTTGTATTGTCATCTTAGACACAACGGAACAAACCTTATCCACTGTCTGGCACATGCAAGTATACCGCCGACACTGGAGAACTTTATAATGCAAATTGCCGTTAGAACATGACAGGCCCGGTCGAACAGTGGTCAAGATTATGTCAAATACACAAAGGCAAGCTGGACCACGACCAAGACGTCTTTGTTAGGGCAAAACAGTGGGGAGTTTTAATGGCGGTACGACCTGGCAATGAGCACCAGTTGGGTATGTCGTGTTCGAGTGAAGAGATCGTGGTCTTGGTTTTCATCAATAGCTGTTTCTGAGCAATGAGTGTGCGTGTTTTTACGTGATGTAGCATAATGAAAATTTATCTGAAAATATACTGTTGTTCTTGTCGTTTATTATTGTTTGTGTTGTTGTTGTTGTTGTTGTTGTTATTGTTGTTGTCTTCATTGCATTGTTACTGATGTCGTCGTGGTCGTGTTGTTGTTGCTGTTGTTGTTGTTGCTGTTGTTGTTGTTGTTGTTGCTGCTGCTGTTGTTGTGGTCGTAGTTGTCGTGGTCGTACTGTTGTTCATGTTCTTGTTGTCATCCTCGGGTTGTTGTTGTTGTTGTTGTTGTTGATGAGATGATGATGAGGAGGAGGATGATGTCGATGCCGTTGGTGTTGACACATGTAAAATACTTGCACTCACAGGAGAACTTCCATTCCATGTTACTGGGTCAGTAATCTCATTATTTATCGTTCCAGGCTTTCTCCGTCTTTCCACGGCGGGGCACAGAATTGTATTTTCATACGCCGGGGGTTACAGTCTGTGATAACAAATCTCATAGAGTTTATTTTGTCCTGCTTTGTCAACAGTAAGCTAAATTTATCGCCGTTCTCGTTTACACTACTGGCGTGGGATATTATCAAGAATTTATCGTTAGTCAGGGGATAAAATCTGTGCACATTTCACCCTCCCACGTCTACATGCACCTGCTGAACTCTTGTCCAGACCTGGCACAAACACGATTAAAGGGAGACAACGTTCCTAATTTCATAATAGAATAAGGGTCAAGAACTGTTACATCTTGCGCATTATTTATCTGCACGGTTCCGTAATGAGATTGTCAAGGCTTCACAATGGGAAAAATGTGGGTGAACGCGTCGACACACACTCAATAAAGAATGGATCTAATCTTGTGCTAACTGCCATTTAGTTGAAATTCATAGACTAGATATTAAGACTGTCTCAAGTGACGCAGACAGCAATGTTTAGTCAGCAGTGCTGTGAACTGAATTAGCATACTATTTCCATTATACGTCGAGACTGGTGTAAATTGCATAATTTCATTTTTGGTCTTCACTGATAGATATTTGAATACATCAATACATCTTTTTAATACTTGAGATGATCCTAAGTCTAGACATTCATGAAGACTAATCTTCGTCAATGAGAATTCAAAACCAATTTTGTTGTTGTTGTTGTTGTTGTTGTTGTTGTTGTTGTTGTTGTTTTTGGTGTGCCTTATTACAATGGAGTTATTATAATGCATTTTCATCTCGAAACTTCCGTAGAGTATGTTATAGTCTACTTTCATGCTCCTTCTCACGACAGACGAATCGACAGACGACATATCATTGTGATATGGCTTCAAGCCTGAATGTTTAATGTTTGCTTGCAGTTCTGAGAATCAGTGGAAAACTCTGGTTAGAGTTTGCATTGCTTTTATCACCTCTTTGTCCATTTGTCCACGAATGAGTTATCTGCGAGTGTAACATCGGCCTGAGATTGTTAAGAAAATGCTCTGAGATGTCTAATTCATATTATTCATCGAGAGTATCCATCTATAGCACTGCGTCGCGCAAACATCGCATGGACTGCACCGTCAGAGAAATCACATCTCCGAGGTAAAATGTTAGTTATTCAAGCTAGGGAATTTTTAGTGTCATATTTGGCTTAAATTTGGCCGCTTGAAACATGCAACAATTACTGGAATGTTAAGGTTTAAGGGAGCTGCATCCTTACGTCAAAATGCCCACAAACCTTTATGAAGGACAACATTCTCCGTAGGCACAACCGTAAATGAAAAAAAAAGAGGGAAATATAATTATACCCCAGCGATCTGTGCTTCAAGAGAGTAATTTATTATTTAACCGATTCTGTTTCACTCTTGAAAACCTCGTTCACTACTCTATTACCAGATGTAAGACTAGAAGCCCATCGATCCCAAGTGGCACATCACGTTTCCAAATTGAAAATATTTGGTTACAAGTGGCGAAAAAGGCAATATTCTAAAAGAACAACTTGCCTTATTTTGTTACTCGTTGGTTAAAGCCCTGACTTTGGCGTTTACCTAGTTCATTCGGTACATTCTTGCACATCTAGTGGATGCCATTCTTAAAGTAGTCTATACTCACGCAGACACATAACTGTGATTTCCAAAGATTCTAGATTTCTCGGAGGGAAACAATAATTGTAAAACAGTCTCCCTACATAACAAGTGAAGTGTCAGACATGGGTATGAGACAAGGCCTGACTGTGCTGGGGTAGCATTCGGGTGTTTGACAGTTTTTTTTATGAGTATGTTGTTGGGAAATTGTGTTGTTCTCTCCTATGCCATAATTAATACCAAACGTAAATACGAGAAATGTTCAATGTTTACATTTTTTTATTCCAAGTGTAAATTGAGTATCGGAGAAAGGACTATGAAAGGACAAAAGAAAGGGCAACCAAAAAAAACCAAGAAAGGGGATGGGGTGGGGGTAGAAATGTAGGGGTAACATGTAATAGAAAATATAACATTTTGCCTTATCAAAATTGGAAGAAAAAAAAATTATATTTCCATATAAACAAAGGGGTTTTTCGAGCCTCTTGAGACATTTCTTGTGGCTCTTGAACACTTGAACTTTGTCCCATGTAGCTCTAAGATTTAATAAATCTTGCAACATACTTTCCTTTCGCCTGGGACAAAACAGCGGACTGATAAATCAAGAGTAAGATGAGTACATTTAATTGCTTAGTAAACGTTTATAAACTGGTTTCTGTAAAACTGTCATCACTTTCACCTCAAAGCTGTTGAAACGACTTCAGATATAAGGCTGCAGGTGATCTTTACATCTCCTAACTGTAGGGGATTTGTTTCTGTGCGTATCTCACAGCTATCTATGAGCTATGATATTCGTAATCTGAAGGTGATGGAAATTATACACAAAGAATTCACTAATTTATCATAGTCTGTCTAGGGTTGTAAGGTCCCAACTGACTGGGAAATTAAAAATTGTTTACTGATTTGAAAATAATAATATTATGATAATGCAATAACTCAGACGGTGGCGTCAGAGCTCATTTGATTGTAAACATTATATCCATGTATATTCCACCGTTCATAGAATAAATATTGGCACTATTTATATATAATCTTGCATACAGGGAGTATCACACGACACACTTTATCACTCTGTAACAAAACAATGTATCTGGCAAAAATCTTGCCTAAGAGTCTTTCTACAATCATAAACGTCCACGCCTGGTCTCCGGAAAGATAATGCAGTATCAGAGCTTTCCAAGCACCAGACAGGCAATTTTCAGCATGAATTACTCAAATATATTTGAAAAGAAATATTTTAAAAAAGGAAAACTGGGATCAACCAATGTGATCAGTTATTTATATTATTTACAAACATGTTCAAAATGGATCTATAAATCAGTGGCAAAGAAATAAAAAAAAAATAGAAAAATATGAAAGCGTTCAAGAGGCAGTTGCTCTCTTACCCCCTAACAAGCAAAAATTAGATATCGGTTATTTGTGATTGTCTGACCCGCTCATAGGGATGATACTATACTGGCGTGGAGTCATAATGAACATCATCTCGCACAACAAAATGGAAATCATGCGATCACGTTTTTTGGTGTCCTCAGCGGACTTATAGAAATTGTTCTTCTTTTTTTCCGTTCCGAACGTCTCTCGAGAGAAATCGCGGTTTCTGATTTATTGAAATTAGGGACAGCTCCTTACCCTTGGAAGCGAAGGTCCCTGTTAGCATTAAGGGAGTTAGTTGCATTGCTGACAATGTCATTCTCCTTGACTGATGACTGACATGGTCTATGGATTCGTGTTCCCCCTATCTCCATTCATTACTCATTCACGCATACATATTCACAGCTCCACTACTCACTACTGGAAATGTCCAATGGTATGCATGACAACTGGTGGATCTATTCCAAAACATCTGATTGATTGCAGCAAGCACAAGAGCATGATCATTCAGTCTGCACATTGTGAAGAAGCACAGGTCTGAAAACTAACTTAGAGCACTCTCTGTTCATTTAAGTAACATGGGGCACTCACTGTTCACTGTTCACTTCTCCCATGATCCTCCAGGTCGTGGGGGGGGGGGGGGAAGTACTGCGTGATGGAACAGGGTACAATCCTCCTCCTGTCACGGTTGTGTGCTGGTGCCTGGTTTTAGACCAATCTCTTTCCAGTCCACTCAGTGATGTTGTCCGTCCATCTCTTTCTTGACTTCCCTAGAGATATCTTAGACTAACTGGTCTTCCCCTTCAATTCTCCTCTTCCTTGAACTGTTCTCCGGATGATGATCTTGGAGAGGCCACATACCCCGGTTTCATAACTCGGAGCAGACTTAATTATCATTTATAATTATGCCCGTGCATAATCACCAGACATAAACATAATATGACATGCATGAAAATACTACAAAATTATAAATTTACAGAAACCTTTTGACCAGAGAAGAAAAAGAACAACAACAGGGAACAGTTATTACCAACAAGTTTGTACAAGTTCCAGTTATAGCTTATGGACTGCATCTGAGCTATCGGCCGGCCAGACGAAAGTATTCTTAGTTTCGTTGCGAAGAAAAAAAAGTGAGCAAAAGTATCTAGCGATGTAACTGCACTGCAGCGGGCCTTTTCCGTTGTTTAATTACCGACCTGGGATTTTTTTTCTCCTTCGCGATTTTCTGATATCCTAAACAGCATTATTGTTGTCAATTTAATTTCACTGATTTACGAGATTTCTTAATCGATTACTGTTTATTCTGTTGGCAAGACCCTCTCTTATTATTTCTACATCAACAGACTGGGCAGAATTTCAGGTGTTTCCGATGTTAATGGTTTAGCTATTTGGAAGGCAAGCATTCTAAAATTAACTTCACAATATTACACCACTTTATTTAACGCGTTCAGCACCGAAACAGCATTGCCGTTAACTGTTTACTGCTCCATCAGTGGCAGCTTTCGTTTCTCACTTACTAGCTTTTAAAATACAGATCAATAGCCTGATTTAGATTCATATTTACCTTTCAAAATAATTGAAATAAGTGGATCATAAAACAAACTTGATTTTGGAAACTCTAGCTATTACAGCATCAGTAGTCAAAGGGTTAAACAGCTTCATCGTCAAAATAAATAAATAAATAAATGTCCACTGCTCAATGTTATTTACGCTATGTAGTTTTGTTTTCCTTTGTTTTTGTTAAGTAAATATTTCTGTTGACAGCTCTAGACCTGACATCAGACCATCTGAAAAAAATGTTCATTTTCTGCCAAAAAAGTTGCAGACCTGAAAGAATTGGTCAGTTTGTACATAGAACTGCTGCAGCCCTAAAGAAGACCAGGCTTAGAAAGTGGACAGATTGACGAACATAACTATGACTGACTGGTGAATAAACAGGAAAAGAGTTCGGGTGCTGCTGCAACTTTTCTTCTTCTTTACTTGAGATTTCAACATGATTAATGCGACTAAAAGGAACCAGGAAAGAATACTACAAAGGTGCAATCATCTCCAAAACAAATTTCCAAAATTTGATAAATTGCTCCGCTTTTCTTGTCTAGCACATTCTGTTCTTATTATTTATTAAAGCCGTTTCTAACTTTTAACAGAAATCAACAATTAAGAATATTATCTATAATAATTGATTTTACCCTAAATTGTACAGGCTATGAAGACGACACCTTGTCTGATTTATCGGAAAGGACCAAAGGTTGAAGTGTCTCTGGCGCCAGAAATCATGGGTTGACTGCAGTTCTCCTTACAACTGGGTCCAGAGGTATCATAAGAATACATGCTTTAGCTTTCACGCAACGTCCAGTCAGTCGATGCAGGCGCAGATCTATAAATACTTTAAGAATGTTGATATCTGTCCGTCTGTGTATCCAGACGGCCCAACTCTGAGGAATCCAGACAGCCAAACTCCGAAACCTTTGGCACGATTTGAACCAAACTTGGCAGATACGTTTTCTTGGAAGGGGGAGGGA
>OZ007567.1:102192807-102347807 GCA_963931925.1 Onchidella celtica | reverse complement strand
GGTCCCGCAAGAAAAAATATTCCCAGGGTTTGAGTTGCCTGTGAAAAGATGATATCGGGTATAGGCTTTTATACTTCGAAAGCCTATGGCTGCGATCGCCTTTAATTTTTAAAAGAAATGTTTCCAATCTGGCCCGGCAGCCTTTAAGACTTGACCTGTTTGAGGTTTTTGAGGTTTTATTGTTTATCCCTTCAAAGTATGGCAGTCATTCAGCCTTTCATTGATTATTTCCAGCAACATAAACAAAGAGATTAGGCAGTTTCTTTCAGTGGCACACTTTCTGGTTTCGCTAAGAGATTACTTTTAAACAAATTACCATCTTGTAAATTGATGGCAGACATGTTTTCCAGGTCCTTCAGAAATTCGTATTATTTTAAGTGGGTTATGCCATATCTGCAGTATCAGTATATGCTCAAGTGTTAAGTTCTGTTGAGTTTTCTCTCCTATATTTTATGCCTCTATCAACCTCTTCACAATGATAGAAAAATGTCACTGTTGCTCGGCAGGAGAGGATATCTCTTCAGGAGAGAGCGGACCAGAGGTATTATAGCTTTAAGCTTTCCTGTCGTCATCATTTCCCGCGGCTCAAACTCTGTAATTCCAACCTACGCAACATGCCGAGCAAAATTGTAGCGTAACTAGGGAAGACAGGAGAAACAAAAAATAAAAACAGCAAAACGTGTTATTTCCTGACATGGCAAAATTATTGGTTAAAGGGAGGAAAAATTCAAAAGCCAAACTTTATAAAAACCACAGAACAAAAAAAAAATGTAAGGCTCAGAAAAGTGATCGATAATACACTTGTGATGTAACAAGTGTCCCCGGAGACGTTAATTGAATTTCGCTGCTTTATAGCGGAATGGAGCTTAAACTGAACGGTGCAAGTGCGAGAATCTAGCCTTTAAATCCAGACAGAAGGCGAGAAATGGTGTTAGCTGTGTGCAAAACTCCATTGAGACAACCTTGTCTGAACAATTCTTTTGTTATCAATAATCATGATTTTGTTCCACATTTATAACCCTTTTCTCTAAATGTTTTGATTGGGGAAGGTATCCGTTCTATTGACATCCCTGCTGATTCAAAACCTACACAGCTTGTAGAAGATACCCGTCAACATGGCAAAAATGATTTAGCGTTCACTTAAATAGATATAATTAGACTTTAAGTGAAAGTGTGAAATGAAACAAACATACAAAACAAAACAAAAATTCGTTCTGATCTTCTTTGTGTCAAGAAGTATGTTTTGTCTTTGTTGAGGAGCAGCACTTTAAGCAAATTTTTAAGCGATTTTACCACTAATGTGAATGATAAATGCAAAATGATGACCCGATGATCCGTTCTGAAATTTTCTGGCTTTCTCCTGGTGGAATTATTTAAAAAACAATATCTTGTGAGACAAGATTGTCAATGAAATTTTAATGACTTTATTGATCAATTGAAATATTATGGAGTGCCGTTAAATTGGGAACAGTGCTATCTGTTAGGCAAAGGGCTCTTCATGCACTTTATTATTCAATAGAAAGCCAGTTATATTCTTATGAATCGTGGCCGTGTTGTCAGCCGGAATTTTATACACACTATTATATTATCTACCTGAATCTGCCAGGTGATCCAACCCTTCCACGCTCTTCTCTAAAAGCCATTCTTCGGGCAACTATGCTGTCCTCACCAGTATCTTCTGAAGTAGGAAAAGTGACTTTTGTTCCTTAGTCTGGTGGCGCACTGAGTCAAATCTGTCATGTGTCTGTTTTAACTCAGTGGGCGAAGTCCCTCTTTCCGCTCGATCTCTGACGCACCTAAACTAGTGACAAACATTAATTTTTGTTTCTGTCTCGCCCGTGAGCGAGACCACGTTGAACTCTATGGGCCACATTTCACAGTAACACCGAAAAAAAACAAAAATGCAGATTTGACTCAGTGTGTCACCAGTTTTTGTTGTCTTAGAAGGCACACATTAAATTACTTTCTGTCTCTGCTGGTTTAGTTTCCTGTGTATTCTATGTACATTTTCTTTCATCAACTTATCGTCGCTTTTGACCGCATTAGTTTTGTGTTCTTGCTTCTCTAGGTCTTACTTCTTTAATGTTGCTTCCCTCTTTTCCAATCTCTGTTCTCTAACGACCTTCTCCACCTCCTAACTCAAGCATCCGGGTCTGTCCCATTTGGAAACCCACATGTCTCGTTGTTTTTTTTCGGTCTAGTTTTTATAAACGTGAGGCTATAAGCCCATTGCAAATGACGTCACAGAGTGTTTTTGTTTTGTACTTCGGACACCCAAAATGGCGGGTGGATCAGCTGACGAGTGTAACTTTGAGATAAGCGGTTAAATTGCCGCTGGTTGCATTGCAGTTGACTGTTATGACAGCGGTGGAAAGGATGGGTCTAAGCTGCTCAGATTCCCTACCATTTGTGTAAACAAGGGAAAGGAAGTGAACGAATTGACCGAATGTCTCTCATGTGCGTGTACACACGTGTCATTGTTTACTGTAGTGAACTTTTTTTTAGCTCGCCGCCGATTGGTTCGCGACGCCTGAAGTGCTCGCAGTGCAAATCAGGTAACGAATCAAAATCAATGCTACCATCGCCATGGTTATGCGTCGGTCCTTACAACTAAAATGACTGATATCCGCAATGGGCCTATTCCTAGCGTTCGGAGCGAAACCTCGGAAGTCCACGGCATTTTAGATTCTCGTGTCATGATAATTTCAGAGATTGTAGGGTGAAACCCAATTGTTTCTCCGCCATGTCCAAGATTACGGTCGCTGCATCTCCTTCATGGAACTGTTTCGGGCTAATTTAAAACTAAATTATGTAATTTCAATAGAAATAAGTTAAAATAGTGGGATTTGATGTAACATAAGAAGCCTAAAATAGCCTTTTGTTCATGAGAAGAAAATGAAAGTAGTGTTGATTTAGCGTTAACGATGTCTGGTTATGTCGGTTACTCTTTCAAGGAGTCAAATAGCTGAACGTTATCTGTCTCAGTAAGAATTCTTGTGCTAGACGATTATAGAAATGTATTATTTGTTTCGAGTTTAGAATTGCCTAGCCTTTGTTTACCATCGAGCCAAAGTCTCGGGTTACGCGCAGTTTGATTATGTTGCCCGATCCAGTTGCGTCTGTAATTATTGGAGCATCCCAAAAGGGAAACAGAAACAAAGAAGGCAATTTCATTTTCTCACACAGTGAAAATTCTAGTCAAGAATATTGAGTTTGTAAGCGAATAATAATTTGCAATTTCTTCCTTTTCTTTTAGAGTTATAGTATTTCATGTTCTGCTTTTCTGCACGTCTGAAATGAAATAGTATCTCATTTGTGGATAGGATGTTACAGGAACGAAGCAGCTTCTTAATCACCAATGATATTAGTCACAGTATTGGAATGAGGGGGTTGGGGGGGGGAGGGGGGATGTTCCCATGGGGGGAATTGTTGGTGTTCCGGTGGGGGAAATTAGCAGAATTTTAAGCCTTCGCGCTGTCCACCATCGTGCCTTCAATTGACGAATTTAGTAAGCAAAAACAGTCCCAAGTGTTACAATAGATTAAGCTGTGT
This sequence comes from Onchidella celtica, assembly GCA_963931925.1. Classification (NCBI taxonomy): domain Eukaryota; kingdom Metazoa; phylum Mollusca; class Gastropoda; order Systellommatophora; family Onchidiidae; genus Onchidella; species Onchidella celtica. Next base: position 102,344,255 of record OZ007567.1, on the reverse strand, counting down.
CAGTCTATTTACGATATACCTGCTCTGTAATAATTTTGAGAATTCTTTTCAAATAAATTCTCTGGATTATTGCACGGGAAATGAAGGCATGAAGCTTGAATGTGGTGGGGCACAAATTTTAAAATGTTAATAACCATTGTTCTAGATGAGGCATGATTCTATTTGCATGATCAGGAAACACTATAAACAGGCAATAAACTTCATACCAATGAAAGATAAATGGGAGAAGATAATAAAGTACGTGAGACGGAATCACTCCTTAGGGTTTTTCCCTGATTTGAATTTGATTCTCGTGTCTCCCTTTTTCCCATTTAAAAAAGTAACCCCCTCTTTATTCTTAACCAAAGTTGGATGTCACATAGAACCTCTGTACAATGTACTTGTTCAAAACAAAAACAAAGACTGCCGATTGCAGATGAGACGGCAAATAGCTTTCTTTCTTTCTTTCAAAATTCCTTTGCTTCTTTCTTTCTTCTGTCATTCTTTCTTTCATCTTCTTTCTTTCTTTCATTCTTTCTTTCTTTCTCTTTGTTTCTTACTGTATTGCATAAAAGTTCAGATTTATTGGGCAGTTCCTTTGTATTTTCTTCAGTCCCCCATCCTCTCGTTACAGGAGAGAAAAACACTTCAGTGGAAGAGCCACAACCCAGCACCCTATGACTACAAAAAGTTGCTGGTACTTGAAAGTGTATAATGCGACAAACCACATGGGAAAAAATACCAAATTATTGTTCGAAATATTATTGGCTTACAAAGTCCGTCCACTTCCATTCCCTGTATCGTCCCGGTATGTTGGAAAAAAATACGCCTACATCCGAACTTCGGCATTGATGGTCTTTGAACAAAACAATTATTGCAAAAAGTCGGATATTTATCAGTGGAAGCTGGCAGACCGATGCCGGAGTGATGTATCGAAGGTTAGTCTACAGCCTTGTCTAGACTAGATAAAATACGATCGTCTACAGATGGTCACACAACTAAAATGATTTACCATGCCAGCGATTAAATTAATCTTTTTCATCTTTTTTAAAACACGGCTGGTGTTTATCTCTACGACCACGCTTTCAGATCAGTGTTTTCAATCCACATAGCTTTCAATTGAAAATGATGGAATGTGATTAAGTCTTATGGGTGTATGTGTTTCGGTCGTTTTTGTTTTGTTTTTAACCCAGAAGATTTAAATCTGTCCGGATTAGATCTATATTTTTCGAGACCTGGCACTTCCACTTAAATGGTCTACTTTTTTGTTGTGTTCTAAAATATGGTTACAGCCCTGAAATTACTGACTGTAAAATGTTTCCAGCTCACTTGGAGCTACCATCAGCCTCGCCCGGTCAACGACTGTCTAGTGGATTGGAACAGCATGTAGCCAGAATTGGAGTGCCCCGCCTTCATTTCTCGCAACAACAGGCGGAGCGCTTGCAACATTGTTGACTACCCTCTTCACGACGTGTCCTCGTAAGATTCGTTAACTCAGTTCGAAAGCAGGGTATCTTTATTGAAGCACGGAAAAGATCAAATATTACGGCTCTGTCAGCCAATACCAATTTTGAGAAGACGTCTCCTTTTTTCTGTGGTAGAAGTGCTTTCTGTTCCTTCTTAGACCTCTCTCGACCTTTCTCCGTCTCCCGCACTCACTATCTATCTATCTATCTATCTATCTATCTATCTATCTATCTATCTATCTATCTATCTATCTATCTATTTATCTATCTATCTACTCTCTCTCTCTCTCTCCGGTTCCTTCTCAAACCTATCTATCTATCTATCTATCTATCTATCTATCTATCTATCTGTCTGTCTATCTGTCTATCTATCTATCTATCTATCTATCTAGCTAGCTAGCTAGCTAGCTGTTTATCTATCTATCTATCTGTCTATCTATCTATCTATCTATCTATCTATCTATCTGTCTATCTGTCTGTCTGTCTGTCTGTCTGTCTGTCTGTCTGTCTGTCTGTCTGTCTATCTATCTATCTTTCTTTCTATCTATCTATCTATCTATCTATCTATCTATCTATCTATCTATCTATCTATCTATCTATCTGTTTGTCTGTCTGTCTGTCTCCACTTCCATCCTTCTCCTATTTTCCTTTCTCTCCTTCCTTGTTTTGATTGCAGAATGGCCGAGAAATTACCTTCTATTTGTTAAAGTCCAAGAAGTATTTTATTTCCTGTTTAGAGATTTGTCAAAATTAACAAATATGTCACAAAAACGTATGATTTCCTGTTACAAATTTAATGCTTTGTAGTCATTATAACATGATTAAGAAAGCCGCCCACGCGATGGGTTCTATTTTTGCGAAGTTTTTCCAAGAATATGTTGCAGTTAGGAATGAACTGAAAATATATAAAAAATTATCCCAACCTCTATCAGATAAATGTATTGGTTCACTGTCGGAAGGACTGACGCGAGAGTTACTTGTGGCAAAAGAGCAGCAAGAATTTCAGTAAACAGACGTATAAACAGTATGGAAACTTTCCTTTTTTACAGTATGGATGAAATCAAAATGATCCTATCCGGAATCCACCCTTTTATACACTGCGTTTATTGGGGCGACTATGAAAAATCATTGCAATTGGAGTAAATATTTTGTCCAGCACAATCATGTTTTCTCATTTGATTGCTTTCTGTGTCATTCATCTTCACACCATTCCGTTGCCCTTCATCATTTCCCCCGTTCTCTTTCATGAGGAAAACAAGACGCTATACGTTCATCATGGTTGTGTAAAGAAGATGAATTGTTAGTCCCTGTGTACATTTTCCGATAAAATTGCCTTTTCCTTAAGCCTGTGAATGATGTACGTGCACATTTTGTAAATGATGCTCATCCCGATATCTTTTTTTCTTCTAGAGATATCGTAAAAACCGAACACCTGAAACGTTAAAAAACAATTGTAGGACAATTGGGAAAAAAAGGAAGAAGAATTTACATAGTTCAATCCATGCCTCCAAAGTGTAATTATGACAGATAGACAAACGGGCAGACACACACACAGCCAGGCAGTCAGGCAGGCAGACAGGCAGGCACGCAGACGGACAGATAGTCATAGCCTTTTATAAGCAAACGTTCTGTTACTATAACATTACAGTTGTCCAACATACCAAAATTTATTTCACTGATATACAAAGTGCAGACAGAAAAATTAATTGACTGTTGGAATTTTGCTCAGGTAGAAATGTCACAGACCACTCCCAAAATCGACCCCAGTATGGACTGCAGCCTCTGGCATCAAGTTCGAGATGTGCTAAATTAATATATATTTTGAAAACTTTTACCTTGGTCAGAATTTTGGCCATTTTGACTCATAAGAGACAATGTGAAGATTATATATGCATCAGTCTGTTTCTTCGCTTGAAAGAAAAAATCGGTCGGGTGAAAACACAGCTGTTCCTTCAAATTTACTAGATCCTGCTGATAACTTTTATTTAAATTGGTCATTCGGAATCATTTACGATCCTGTTTTCTTGGTTTGTTCTGCTGATATGTTCAAATGTGGCTGACGTGAGAGTTTTGAGCGTGTTCGCTGACAAGATCTCAGAAATCTATTTGGAAGGTGGCGAGACTCATATTTACTTGCTGTCAATATATCCCCGAACAACGCTATGCCCACTTACGTGTGCATTTCAGTCTCTGGGCTTGAGAAGAATTGGAAGTGTGCCATAAGCTATTCCATATTTAGAAGGAAACAACTGGAGAATCTTTAACTGAGAATCCCTTGAAATAAAGGCTCAGATAAGCCCATATTGTCAACAAAAATGCAAAAACAAAATTAACATCAATTCTTGCTGTGTTACTTTCATACCTTGGTTAGAAGAGATAATTCTTCGCTACCACTTCTTCGCTGTGGACAGTTCAAGCAGTTCCCTGTCCAAATTGTAAGGGTCGTGGTAAAGACATTATAATAATTCATTTCGTCTATTAAACGAGGCAGCCATCACTTAGGGGATGTAGTGGAGTGGAAAGTGAACATTGAACACACAGATACTATTAATTTTATCATCAGATCCGACATTGGTGGTGTTTGAGTATGCTGGTGTGAGTAAGCTTAATTTATTTCCTTGTTTCGACAACAGACTGTTTTGTCCAGGCGCCGATAACGCGTGTCATAATTATTATCTACAGTACTCACCAATCACTAACAACTGAACCAGTAGCTATAGAACTAGGACAGTGAAGGACACAATCAAGTTAAGAAAAACAGAAATATACTGGAAGAAAAGAAATCACCTGAAACTTAAACACAATACCACAAACAGTCAAACAAACAGAGAATCATCCATATCTGACATTTTGAAAAGGATACTGTTGCCACAACTAGATGTAATATAATAGTGTATCTTCTTTTGTTTTTTTTAAACAATTTATTATTATTTTCTAGAAATTTCATTTTCTTCTGTTTGCGAGATCTAGGAAAAAGTTGATCTCCTTGTGATTGAATTGAGTCAGACTTGTCTCTGTTACTCGTGCAGATCCTTTCTCCTACATTTCTTCTAACAAATCCTCGACAGAAATATATTAATCCGGCATCTTCCACAGTATGTTTAACATAATAGATTTCTTATAGATTTCCTTAACAATTCCATGAGGCACTGACCTAATATATCCCTTTCCCTCCTTTTCTGTCCTTTAATATACTCATTTCCAAGCGGATTATCTGCTTCATAAAATCTGTACTTTTTCTGACATTTTTTCCCTAATATAGCGATGATATATATAAACATCGCAGTGAAATGTTAGAAATTGTACGTCCACAAACAGTTTTCCATTTATGGAAACTATCGATGTTTGCAGAAATTTTATCATTTGATAAGGGAGAAACCAGGTTTTCAGGGCAATGGTAAACGTAGTGACATTACTGTCCAGTCAGTATGTAGCAATGAAAGTGCCCGTTAAGACAATTTCCTGCGAATTTTTTCTTATTAATATGGCGAACTAGCTTACAAAAAAAAAATCTCTTTCAGTAGCTCCAAAACAGTGTTAACAAGGCTGGAGAATCTAAACTATAGTCTGTAACTTCTGGACTTAGCTCAGTGGGTGATGCTCATGCTCCTTCTTCTCAATTCAGATATTGATTCCACTCATCAGGGACGTGCATATTATATACAAATGATAAGAAATTGACAATACCCACAGACCTATCCTGCATGATTTATGGTGACCCTTGCATATGAATCACTCACAGGATATCACAATGGGCTCATTATTGTAATCAAAGAGCATTATCGTAAAGTATGTCGGGCTCGACTAAGACCATCTAGTCATCAATGGGGCGTACCGGTGGTTGATTGTGGGTGTGCAGGTGGCTGATGAGTCCCATCTGCGCATGGGAGGACCTCTGGTAGTTAGGGCAGGGAAAGGTGGTTGCCGGATGAGGGTCAACGGCCCGGGAGCAAGTTTGCCAATTACAGGACACAACAGCAAATCTGGGTCACGCTTCCACCCAAGAGGAATCCCTCAACACGCTATTCCCGCTTTTGAAAGCCCTGACGATTCCAAGCCGTGCGTCTCGTTCCATCTCAGCTTCATCCTGTTGTACGTAGAATGAAGCCTCAAAACGGCAAGTAAGCCATCTTCTGGCTTTCCTTCAATTCAATACACAATCTGATGATAGAGGCTAGGTTTGATTTTGTGAACTTTTGAAAATTGAGATATAGTGTCACATGCCGTATGTGGCAATATATAGATCTAGATTCAGATCTCACTAATCTGAGTGGTGTTTTTGGCACACTTATTATCTAGAGCTATATCTAGGTATAGAAGGAGCATGATTGCGTTTCTCTATAAGAAAAGAAAATAATTCAGAAGACTTTTATAGATTGAAGAAGCTGAAACCTGAGGTTTGGCTGCAGATGGGCGATCTTTTTGCACTTGCTGAAGGGAAAAAAATCTACGGAGCGTTGACGGGTGTGAAAATCGCATTTGGCGTAAAGAAAATTAGCTTCCCAAAAACATTAACTTGTTAAGACAAGTAGTTGTGCAGGATTTGAAACACTGTGGTCAGGCCAGTGGGGAATATTCCAGTTTAAGTTGCGTCACGAATTTTGGGACTCACTGTAGTAGCCGGTCTGATTTTCTGTGGTTTCAGGGCAATTTATAATGGGTGAATGCTTGCTTAACCCATGATATTTACCAGGTTTATTACTGGTTTGATCAGATATTGGTGTCTTGATCTCTATATATCAATACCAGTTGCTCTTCACCAAAAAATCTTGTCACAACTTCCATACCCGGGAGAATGAAGATGTATTGAAATTGGACAACAATCTTCCAGTAACCCATGGAAGGACGACAAAATGTGAAGTTTTGTTCCATACACTGTTTTTCTGTATTACGATGATGTTCAAGACTCCAGTCTGCACCCTAAACCCGCTGCAACGCCTACATACAAGTAGCTATTTCACTGCATGATATCTAATTAGAAGTGTACGACAGAATTCGATCAGTTGGTATCTGTTTTCAGAAATTTAATTTCCCCCGCGGGTTGTTATCGATTGCTGGGATGTAAATGCCATCAATAGCATTAAAAGATCTGATAGTTTTCCTAAACATAATAATATAAATCTGAATTTGATTCTTAACATTGGGCTTGACTAAATAGATCTTCCGTGGGCGATATGGACGCACGAACCAGGAATGAAAATAATAATAATGACTTAATGATGCCATTTTGTATTGATCAACTCTGGGAGAGAAAAATAACTCAGTGCATGGAAATAATAGTAAAAGTCGCATATTAAGTAGCTGTAGTATAATATGCAAAACTGGCTGTAGTGGCAGTAATAGTTGTAATGGTAATAGTAGCAAAGATAATACTAAGCAAGACCATAAATCAGCATGGCAGGGTTCATCCATTACGACATTTTTAACTTTCATCAGTATTCTTGTCAGCTGCACCTAAGATAGGCCTACAAAACACTGTGAATATTATTCCAAGCCTTAAGTGCTAACAGCCTGAAATCTAGACTGGCAGGAAAATGAATAAGATATATGTTCCTGGAAGTATCCTATGTCCCGAGGAAGTACCCAATTTCTTCCAAAGGTATAATGAAAATCTGGAACGGAAGGACTTTGTAGGCTTGTATGTTGTTTATAGCTCAGTGAGTCTATGTCTCTCCAAGAAGATTCTTGTTCATATTTTTTGTTTTTGCATTTATTTTCCGAGGAGAAATATATCTATATAAATTTAATACAAACTAAGAAAACAATCATTACAATGTCACCTTTCTGTACAAGTACAGCCGTTCTTTGTTAATAATGAACAGCTGTTTTTTTGTTTTCTTCATGTCTGTAATTGTTTTTTTTTAACTTTGCTGGCACGAGACCACAAGAAGCAAGTGTGATAATAACTGTTGGCTTCACTGATCCCATGCTAAAAGAAAGAGAGTTTATCTGGTTTGTTTTATATCCTATTTCCGACGACTGATTTGTTGTTATATCAAAGAATTGCGATGAAAGATTGCCTCGAACAAGAGTTGATTTCCTCAGATTTTGATTGTATGGTATTGAATTATGGTCAATCCAAAGCAAACTGACACAAAATTCGATGGATGAAATACAAGGAGGCTTTATTATTTCACTGCACGAAGTTTCCCTGTAGTAAATCAGAGAGATAATATTCCCGTAGTAAGAGGTAAGTAAATTATAATTCCTTTTTGTTTTTTTAACTCCACTTAGGATCTTTAGGTTCCTTGGCTTCTCATTCGGTTTATATTTCAGAGTTCTCAGTTTTCTCTCAAGTCATTTCCTGTCTTTTTGTCATTTTCTTAATTTTCTTTTTAAGCTACTCTTTTGTCAAAGCAACGCATGGAGTTGTGGCAAATAACCATATTATTTTAAATTATGCACGATACAAGGTTCATAGTATACAATGTGAAGATAAGGCACGAAATTAAAAAATTCACTGCCATCTAGCCCGCAAGCCATTTTAAATCCGACTGGGCTGAAACGTTCAAGATTTGCTTTTGTTTTGAATATAATTTTTTTCCTTTTTTTTTTTTTTAATTTGTGCTGTAGAAATATTTGAACTGATAATATACTATTTCCCTCATAAATTGGCCAATGGTAGCAGTCATTCACAACTTTTCGGTATCCCCGCAGTTTCCGACGTCCCATGTCGAAATCTGTTGCTGACCAAGCAGAGTATGGATACAGATTATGGTGTGGTTTGAGACACGTCTAGACTTTCGTTGCATTTTCATCCAAAATTGGTCACACGAATTTGCGCCACGCCATGCGATGGTCTCCATGCGCTGAGCAATTACAACAAAAGTTGATAAAGATGGGAGTCCATGCTGGTGGGGTTTTCCCAGTTTTTTTTATATTTTTAAACCTCTACAACTTCACCATAACACTATAGAAATAGAAATGAGCACATGAAGGTTTGATTTTGGGTTGTTAGGCCCGTAGGCACGATAACGGCCACTTGGCGCCTTTCACGGTCTGTTTGGCAATTTTGGTCTTGTTTGGTAATCAGAGCCCAGATTTCTAGATTTCACAAACAGAATTGCATAGTTCCGTGTTAATTTTCTTACATTGGTAAAATTCTCAATAGTTGTTTTGTATATATCTGAAAATAGTTTTGTAAATTTATACAAAAGTTTTTTAATTTAAGTTGTAGATTTTAGCCTCTTCAGAAAGGACAAGACGTGTTGTGCATCTGTGAAAAGATCCACATCAACAGAAAAGACAAAGAAATAAGCTGGAGAACAATTTCATGCCCTGCATCAATGAGTACGACAGTGAAATGCATTTTAAAAAGTGCAAACTTCGGTTTTAATCGGAATCCTTGAAGTGACTTCTAGAAATTGTATGGCCATTTCAGTATACAAGATTGCTGTTTTCCCTTAGATGCTGGGACTTTTGTTAGAGCTAAAGACAGCCTTTTTTATATCATCAAATCTTTAGCATAAGAATCCAGCCTTACATTAGTCTGTAAGACAAAATGCATTTGGACGTATCGGGAGAGGAGTAATCTGTATCTTGGTGAAAAAGAGAAAAATGTTAGGGGGTGCCTTGAATCTACCTGTTAACCAAGATTATTACCCCAAAGTTTGGGGGGACTGCGAATAAAACAATTTCGGTGATTTTTCAACAGATAAAATACGCCTTCATTAAAGATGACGAATGCCGAGACAACGGAGTAACATAAATAAAATAAATTGTTTGAAGAGGACTTTAAATGAAAAAAAGACAACAATTTATTTCTTGCCTCATTCAAAAAAATCTTCTTGGGGTCCCAAGCTGGATGACAGACAGGCAGACAGACAGGCAGACAGTCACAAAGATAGATAGATAGATAGATAGATAGATAGATAGATAGATAGATAGATAGATAGATAGATAGATAGATAGATAGATAGATAGATAGATAGATAGATAGATAGATAGATAGATAGATAGATAGATAGATAGATAGATAGATAGATAGATAGATAGATAGATAGATAGATAGATAGATAGATAGATAGAAAGGTAAGCTTAGACAGATAGATAGATAGACAGACAGACGGACAGACAGACATCAGACAGACAGACAGACAGACAGACAGACAGACAGATAGATAGATAGGTATCTCATTACTACGCCAATGACATTTAATATTCTCATTAACTTGATCTGGTGATAAACCCCCGAAAGTTTAGATTTTAATAAAGTTAAACAGGTCTATCGCTGTGGAAAATGATATCAAGGATTTCTCGTCAGGATTGTACTTTAAGCTGAAATGTCAGAAAAATAGTATTTTCGGGTCAGATATTTATGGCAGACATACTAAACAAAAGCTTCAGCAAATTATAGTCGTCGATATACAGACAATTACAAAAGAGCAAAAACTGGAAAACCTATTTCTGAATGTGAGTATGAAATTAAGCTAAATTTTATTCCAACTACCACCATCACCACCCTTTCCAAACGTTGTGCCAATTCTGTCCCTATCAAAATTTCTCATCTATTTTGTGATGATCCAGAAAAGCTGGTTTAGTTTGAAAATGAAACCCATGCTAACAAATGACTGCACTCCACGATATAGTCGTCCGGGGAAGAGATTACCACTCGGTTGATAAATCAAAACTGGAGATGGATCGCTTGACTTGTTTGCAAATGAAGTTGACTGGTACATTCGGAGGCCGGGCTGGGTAAATACGTGCAGACAAATTGGAAAAATCTTGATCTATAGATCTGCAGTTTTAATCTATCAATGCCAGGCTGTGGTGTCGGCTATGACATTTGAGCTTTGTTTGTAAATATATCAAGACTCCGCTATTCGTCGCGGGGTGTGGAATAACAAAATGAAATATATTTCTGAATGCATGCGACTGGTCCGTCAAACCCCTTTGACAAAACTTTGAAAAATTGCATGATTGCCCTAGGGGAATAACTGAAGCAGGAATTTGTTTTTCCTTCTCCATGCTTATGTAGTCATTAAAGGCGACGAGAATTACATCCAAACACTTGTTATTTTCTTACAGAATTAGGCCCACTGCGCACTGGCGGATTTTGATTGGTCAAGTAGTTGACTGGTGACTTCACGACATTGAGTTTGAATGAGAGACCTCGCACACCAGCCAATTAATTGGATCGAACAAAATCGACTAGCGTGTGCCAGATTTTAGTTGTAGTTATCGTTAATGGCATCCCTCCAGATGTTGCCACTGCTCTTATATTATATGTCCAGGTCTCATTGTCATTATTGTGAAAGTTGATTTTGTTATTGTTTACTTCCCTGTGCCTTCAGAAAACATAATTATGAAAGTATTGGATTTCGAGTTAGAATGCAGAGGTTACGAAGTCTTGGCATATAATAATTGCAGAAACATCATTATGGCCGGAGCGGAATTTATTTTTGTAGCCACTCCAACTGCAAGACTTTTGAGAGAATTGAATGATTAGATATTAAAACAAACTCTTGTATAACTATGTAGAAAGGGAGGCTGTATAAAGTTGTATAAAGTGGAGAAATATCATATTCAGAGTCTATTTAACCAGTTCTGAATGTTTTTATTACTTTAGAAAATATAGGCACAGTCGGTCCCTCGAGGTTCCCATCGTCAAGCTTTACAAAGAGTTGAACTATTTTACTTTTATGTCCATGAATATAATGCGAGTGTTTACAGCACAGTGCGGTTAATTGTCCCATATTTAGCCTTATAATTTGTTTTCTGCCACGTACACGAAAATGTGACGAACGCATGAAATTTAATTTCAACTTCCGGCGGAAGAACGTACATTTTTTCAGATCTGCCTGTTTTCCCTCCCAACCAATAAAAAAAAATAAAAAAATTTTGGAGTTGCGATAATTTTATTTGAGAAGTGCACATTTCGTATTTATAAATATATAAGGCCGGATGTATTTTTATATTCTGGGATTGAGATTAAAATTATCTATTTGACAGTCTTTCAGAAAAGTTTGGTTTAAAGAGTGCCTTGTTTTTCTGATTGTGCACGTTTGACTGTTTTTTACCCAGTCTTGGGTTAAGACGAACCTACCAGAATTCTTCATCTATTTTGTCATGAATCGGAAAAGCTGGTTTAGTTGGAAAATGGAACATCAAACCTTTTAAGGCGGAGGCTTCAAATTCGACCCGAACACTATTGAGCAGAAACTAAATCGTTTTTATTATGGGTGTCTATTATCAGTAACAATATTCCTTATACATGAAATATAAATCTGTACCGATGTAAAGAAAATAGCCCTTTGGTGCTGGTGAAACTGGTGGATAAAAGTCAGTAACGCTGTGATGTGAGACACTGTTTAGACATCCTTGCAATAGGATCTTTTTCATCGAGAGGACAGTGAAGGTTTAAATATCAACTGTGTGTATACCTAAACAATCTGGCTCTGTGTGTGCGGGTTGTTGTTTTTTTCTGTTTGTGAGTATATGTGTGTGTGTGGGTTTTTTTTTGTTTGTGAGTATGTGTATGTGTGTGTGAGTGAAGAAAGTAGGCAAGGGGAAGAAATGTGTCCTTGATTTATTTTCGTTCAAGAAGAGTTGCAGTTATTGGTTGCATGCTGGATAAGCTGCCAATCTGAGTTAATTAGTTCGCTTTCCTGTCGGCATACCACTCTCAGACTATCATTTACTCATGGGAGACACGCACCTTTCTCGACTTCCCCGTCTAGAACAAAGGATAACAAACTAGCTGTAAAGATGGGGGAGGGTGTGTGTGCGGATTCTTCTGTGCCCCATCCTCCCTCCCCCCAAATGCCCCTGTGACTTCAGTTCCTTTTCACAATTCGACATTATACAGGTCGGACATTCCGTTTTCCTCCCCGAGAAATTTGTGTCCCGGGTAATGAGCCATGTGGCATTAACTGGAAGACCTGGGGTCTAATGGCGAGCAACCTGTGACTTCCAGGACAGTTGTGAATCTGGATGTAACTTTACTAGCGATTCCATAACAGTCCGATTAGTCGTCAGTTATGACATTTTGGATTCAGAAAGAGTTTATACTGTTTGCCCTATACCGTAGGTTTCAAAAGTCCCTGGTAAAAAGTATGAAAATGCTTAACGCCGACAAGGCCATTAAGGTCAGCGAGAAAAATGGTCAGACAGCATTAAAGACTGGACGAGAAGCTGACTGCAGAGACAGACTCCCGCACATGATTGCCACCATTGAGAAGACTGATGCTCCGCTTGGTGTCTCAAGGTCCCTAGGCCCTAGGACCTCCTTGGAAAATTCTAAGGGTACAACGCAAGGCAAAGTATTATTTCCATATGACTGTGTTTTCACATGCGTCATTTCTTTTCAATTAATGTTCGTTTTTATACTCACATTAAGTTAGTAATACACTGTTGGAAAGTGTGTGAACTTACTGCAGTATGTCCTATCTCATCCACAATAGTGATTTAACTTCATTCCACACCAAAATATGGTTCCAAATACTCAAGATGAAGCCTACCACCTAACTCAAACAGCCAGTGTGGCACGAAAACCTCCTTGACTCTGTGCCGTTCCGCTGACCTAGGGAACATTCTGGTAAAGACAGAAGGCCTCAGTAGAGTCGAGATTTTGCCCCCCAAAAATATTTTAGTAAAGCAGCCTTGCGAACAACAACATAGACCTACATAATATGAATTCATTTGTATTAGATCTAGGTAAATTGACCAGGTTTGTTTCATGCACTTTGGAAGTCGTGTCTTTATAATTATAAGAAGTCAAATACTACAGGGCTGGATACGCTATTCAAAGATTTGGTTTGAAATGTGAGCACTTTCAAATTTGCAAGTCTTCATTAGATATCCTTCTGTTGGGTACGCTACCTTATACTGACCGTACTTTGTCCGATTCCACAGTTGTCAATACGTATCAGTATGATTCGACTTCTATGGAATCGCCCATGACTGTAAGTCGATGATGAAGACGCCTGAGGGTGAGCGGGGGGAGGGGAGCAGGGTATGCGGTCGCTCGCTGATGATGAATCCAACGTGAATGTCAAACTAGCAGTCATGTCGCAGGCTCTATAGTGGACTCGGAGCAAATAGTAAGATGGTCTCTCTGTACGTCACCAGCACAGCTAACTGGGTACATGACAGAATAAATCTATTGTTTCCGGTACCTGAAAGACTTCCTTGAGATCGAGAGTTTGGGATTGATCATAGTATTACTCCAGTTATTTTGCTCTTTCCTTATTGATCCAAGCATCAGAATGAAAGATGTCACAATCCCCACTTGCTCTCAGAGTGAACTCGAACTGTTGGTTGTGTGTGAGTGTGTGTGTGTGTGTGTGAGTGTGTGTGTGTGTGTGTGTGTGTGTGTGTGTGTGTGCGTGCGTGCGTGCGTGCGTGCGTGCGTGCGTGCGTGCGTGCGTGCGTGCGTGCGTGCGTGCGTGTGTGTGTGTGTGTGTGTGTGTGTGTGTGTGTTTCTTTTTTCTTCTGCTGCCCTAGTAAAAGTACATTGAGACCTAATTAGATTCAGGCGAAAGTTCAAGAAAGTATAATAAAAATCGTGGATCTTTTCCATCATCGATTTCCGTGGCTTGTTGCTAACCGCCGAAGCAAAATTAGCCTTGGCATCCTCTATCTAGAGACACATCCCAGTTCTTTCACCTTTCTAGTGTGCAGTGTTAAGTGTTGACATTCCAATATTATTTTTTTTAATTTAAGCATATTGTCTATGGCGGGTATTATAGTTATATTAAAAGCGTACAGAGATTTAAGGTGGCGTGTCTATACGTAACTTACAATGCAAGGCAATCATGCAGTTTTCCGTTGTGCATTGTTTCCTAAAGGGACTCCAGAAAGAACGTATGCTAGATTTTGACAGATTGGCCCTTATCACTATTTCTAAATGCCATGTAAACTTATGAGCTGTACAATAAGTAAGATGATGTTTTCGTAAAATTAAGTTGTAAGATAATATAAAAATCGAATACAGGCTATGTACTAAATAAAGACGGTCAAATAAGTTAATGCAAGAACATTTCATATCATGTGAAGTTGAATGATTAAAGAATTTAAACTATCACTCCACGGCTTGAAGGGTCTAGCTATTGGTAAAGCTGAACTTAATGTTTACGTGTTGTTGCTTGAATTACAAATTCGCCTCAAGGCGTATACCCGAGACGTGTTGTCTCCGGGGAAGGAGTGAATTTGACTTAATATTGTGTAATTCAATAATAGGCAGTTTATTTTCCATTATGTAGATTTGACATGAATGACTTCATGCTCACATAAAAGCATGTAAATTGTTGAGCACAAACATGACAAAACAAAACATAGATCAGCGCCTGAGTATAAATAAATATCTTAATATATTACACCAGACAGAACAATACTTATTATTTTGTAAGATCAAATTTCTATGTGCACTGAAACATATGGAATTACATTAATATTACACGCTTCTTGATTTGACACAGAAAAACTGCATACCACATGTTCTTGATAAAGTGAAAGTGTGAACATTTCATTAAAATTTAAGTCACATTTCATTTTAAGTGTCCATGCACGCTAGTGCGCACGCACGCACACACACACGCACACAAACACACACACACACACACACACACAGTGCCAATGCACTTGAAATAACATCACTAACAAGCATAATTATTATGTTTGGACACAAAGTATATACATAATTAATGACTTAAGGTGGCTTTTCACAGCAGCAGCTACACGCTTTAAATTAAATCAAGCGGTCTTGATGCAGACATTTTAACCTTTTAGGGGCCAACAGTACAATGTATTTTAATTTCTGCTTCACAATGAAAAAAAATCACTATGAAATGAATCATTTTGTTGTTCTCTTAGACAGACTGAGTGACAAACAGACAGACAGCGGACAGGCAAGCACGAAGGCAGGCGGGCAATGGACAAAATTAATAGACAGACAGTTGAATAGATAGATAGATAGAGAGAGAGAGAGAGAGAGATAAGAGAAATAGAGAGATATATAGATAGATAGACAGACAGACAGACAGACAGACAGACAGACAGACAGACAGATAGATAGATAGATAGATAGATAGATAGATAGATAGATAGATAGATAGATAGATAGATAGATAGATAGATAGATAGATAGATAGATAGATAGATAGATAGATAGATAGATAGATAGATAATTGAACCGGTGGTCAGAGGAGAGACTGAGTCAAACTGTCTGCAGGTGACAGAAACAAAGACAAAAATTAATAACTTCCTGATTTTTTTTTTTTGCGTTCACTTTTTTTTCTCACTGTTTCAAAATCTCTGACGATATTCCAGCCTCGCTGACGCAATGAAGCTATTTAATAACACAAAGCAGTCTCTTATTTCACATCCCCAGTGCACACAAAATGTTCATAGTCATCATATGTATACATTTCATACCTACAGACAGAGCAGTGTCGAGCACATCACACTGTGTGAGCAATGATAATTCATGAAGCGGGAAAATGAACGCATCCGAGCTTAAATGTTACACTAATACTTGATTTATTTGTGTATATTTGTGCGTACCACTTTAAATGTGCTTGCACATAGGCTATACGATAATTATGATGCCTGCGAGTATGTGTGTGGGTGTGGGTGCGGGCGCGCACGTATGTGTATGAGTTCGTGTGTTTGTGGGCTGTGAGTTTGAATATAGGCTTATGAATAACTAGATGACCTACCGGGCATTGCCCGGAATAGACAATAATGTGCTGCCCCCTCCCCTATCTCTCTCATATAATAAACGTAATAATCTAGGGTCTTGCTTCAGGACTCATGCGCACCAGAACACTACGCACCAAACTGAACGCTTGATACGATTACTTTTCATGGCGTGCACGGTACTATATATATTACGAAACAAACATGCAAAAATACAGATGTTACATAGCAATAAACATTGTTCTTTTTTAGAAATACATGCTTGAAGTAAACAACTTTTAATTATAGCCATCATCATCCTTATCTCAAGTGCCACCTTCCTGCCAAATTTAAGACCTGAAGAGTGTATAGTTTGCTCAGTTAGTCATGCCAAAGGTTGCAAGTTACTGGAATATATAATAGATGATCTCATACACTTACCACAGGTGTTTTATTCCATTCGCATTATTTATCAGTCAAAATTCAAACCTATTTAATTTATTCTACAAGACTACTATGCTTTTTCTTCTCTTTAACGGAATAAAAGCTTGCTCCCAGGTACGCGTGCACACACACACACACACACACACACACACATATTTTTGTTTGTCTTTTTATTTCACACGAAATATCTGATCTCACGGTCATACAGTTAACGGACAAAGAATTTTCACAGACGCATACAAATTATTTTCTGGCACCGAACCCATGAAAGTTTTAGGGCCCACCTTATTAGTGTAGTCGCCAAAGTTTTACGGCATGAACAGGCCCACGGATGACAAAGAGTAACCAATCGTGATGAACAATTTCACGGTGCTGGTCACCCAAGCTTCCCGGAAGACTTATAGCGTCTCTGTTTGCTTAGGCAGAATGAATTTTCAAAAAAAAGAAGAGTGAAGGGCTCATCTTCACCGCGTAAGGTCTCAGGCTATTGGCAAGACGCAAAAATTGTCGTAAATTCTACGCCGTATTTGTTCGGTTTAGGTCAGTGGTTCTCTGAATCTCAAGCCATACTCCTCCCCAGGCGATCCCAGATTTCCTTCCCCAATTTCTCCCCCATTTTGAATTGTCATCATTTTTTTCCCACCATCACACTTTTGTAATAGTCATAATTGAAACAATTTATGAAACTAAGTATCTTTATTAATTGCGATCAAATGAAGAAAAAAAAATCTTTACTTCAATAGATCTTAAAATTTCTATGGGTATGATTCCCAAAAATGGTGTTTGGGATGCCAAAAAATCCTTAATTATGTGTATGATGGTATTTCATTTAGATTTAGTTTACAGTTTACAGAATACATTTTTTTTTCTCAATTTGGAGTTCCTCCTCCCACTGAAATCCCTCCGTAATCCCTCCACCCACTGAAATTCCTCCGTAATCCCTCCACCCACTGAAATTCCTCCGTAATCCCTCCACCCACTGAAATTCCTCCGTAATCCCTCCACCCACTGAAATTCCTCCGTAATCCCTCCACCCACTGAAATTCCTCCGTAATCCCTCCACCCACTGAAATTTCTCCGTAATCCCTCCACCCACTGAAATTCCTCCACAATGCCTCCCCTGGCTAAAATTCCACCCCTTAGATTTGAAATTCCACCCCTGGGAGCAAGTGCTTCTATTTTGAGAACCACTCGTGTGGGTGATGGAGACGTGGCAAGTGAGATGGGGAAGTGGGCGTTATTTGCTCAACCATCGACAGCAGCATACCACAGCTTTCTCTTTAATAATGGTACGGCAAATTTATGGGCTCAGTTTGCTGTCTAATATTAATGGGCACTGCGTGTCTTGTAAGAAGTAGTCGGAAGTTGAATTTATGATTGAAATTTCCTAATCTAATGCAACTCAATTATAAATTGTTCAATAAATTTAAGATTCAAGATTTGTCGTTGTTGTCACTGGTAGTGAAGGAGTTTATCTATTATAACTGTTGTTAGTTTTACTGCTCCTACACCTAATACTTCTACATATCCCACCACAATCACTACCATGATGGCTGCCTACCATCGCCAACACTATTACTTCTACTATCACTGCTACTACTGTTACTACTACTACTATCACTACTACTACTACTACTACTACTACTACTACTACTTCAGCTGCTGCTGCTACTGCTGCTACCACTACTGCATCCATTCGTGTTCAGAAGAAACTGACAAATAACTGGAGCGTTTACAACAAACAAACAAATTAATGTTATTATTTTACGCCTTTGAACTGGGTTTTTTTTTCTTTTGAATGAAAAGGACGGACAAGAACATATATAGATCTATATACTAAGTCACATATCCGGTAAATAAGTAAACCTAATTTTGTTGTTAAGAAGCTTTGTAGGGGTGGCAAATTTTATTGAATTAGGCAGAGTCTAGGAGATATTCTAAGGTTTCCATCGAGAACCCCTGACTGAGCATACATAAAACCCGGGATATTAGAGGGTCACAGCTATCCGGGGAATAAACTGTGATTCAATGCCGAGATGATTAGCGGCATGACACTTATGGCTTTTCAGTCTCAGAATTCTTTCCTCCCCCCCCCCCCCTCTCTCTCTCTCTCTCTCTCTCTCTCTCTGTCTCTCTCTCTCTCTTTATCATTCTGTTTCCAGCTCTCTCTCCCTCTCTCTGTTTCTGTCTGCCTGTCTCTATCTGTCTGTCAGTCTCTCTCTCTCTCTCTCTCTTTCTTTCTTTCTTTCTCTTGCTCGTTCTCTCTCTTTCACAGATGCACACATGTACAAAGTGGTCAGGTTTCACACACTGTTACCTAATTTGTACACATATACTCTCTCTCTCTCTCTCTCTCTCTCTCTCTCTCTCTCTCTCTCTCTCTCTCTCTCTCTCTCTCTCTCTCTCTCTCTCTCTCTTGCACGACATCTCCCTCCCAAGAACCAAACATCTTGTGTGCAGCCTTCCGTGATGTGACATTGTCAAGAAAATCTGACAAGGGTATCTCGGCGCTCTGTAAATTTGTCTTTTTATTATTTTTTTTTTCTTTCTTTGCCCGTCCTCTTATTCGCGTGCCTGATAATCACTCTTTAAAGGAATATTATACGTTCGGAGAAAACAATCCAATTCGCCAAGGCCAGACACCAGACTGCAATGATGTTTCACTACAGATGGACTATAGCTATCAAAAACCCTGTGATAACATTTCCCTACAGATGGACTATAGCTATCAAAAACCTGTGATAACATTTCACTACAGATGGACTATAGTTATCAAAAACCTGTGATAACATTTCACTACAGGTGAACTATGCTTATCAAAAGACCGAGCGCAGAAGGACGTCAGAATGAAGCTGATCTCCTTTGGTTTGAAAGGCTGACAATGGACACATGTGCAAGAGATCCATTTTAGGCAAGTCCGAGCTCTTCTATTTCTATTTTAATGAATAATGGTCGTAAATTCTAGGCCCTGTATGTTGGCTTTAGGTGATGGAGATGTGGCAAATGAGATGGAGAAATGGACATCGTTTGTGAGGTTCACAATCATCGACAGTAGCATACCTCAGCTTCCTCATTAATAATATCTTGGCAAAACTTGTACTCAGCTTGCTGTCTAATATGGGCACTGAGGGGCATGTCAAATTTAATCGTAGTAGTCGCATTTATTTTTGAGGCAAATCTCAGACTGTAAATCTTCACGAGTTTTGATTCTTGAATCACTACAGAATATTTCGTGTCGTCTATCAGGATGAGTAGCCATGGCAAGGATGATTTTTATATTTCTGCTTTGTCTTCCCTGCAATATTTATGAATGGCCTTTAACTTTAAGATAATAAATGCCGTTGTTTATTTGTTTATTTGCCGAGCAAAACACTTCAAAAGCTGTTCATCTCAAATCAGAGTGGCCCCTTTTGAGTGAAGTGGTTTAGCTTTCCCTGATTCTGAATCAAGTTCGACAGATTTAAAAGAAACCTTAATTGAGTCCGTGTCTCGTTTTATCTATAAAGTATCAACAATTGAAACCACAAGGGCAAATTCACATTGCTTTTGTATTGCATTTAAACCCTCGAAGTCTTTTATTATTTGTCCCCAAAAGAAATATCATGTGTACTTACTGCCCGTCATTCTGTTGGATATTGTTGTCAGATTTTGTGCAAAGCCTCAGTATTATTTTGAAAGTGTATTTAAAACATACATATATGACTGATAATAATGAGAGCTGATAAAGCAATCAATTCAAAATAAATAAGGTAACTTTTCCTTGCATTTTTACAGCGTGTTATGGTACAAGTTGTTGTAAGAAATAAACATGAAGGCAGTGTTCAATGTGTTACAAATAGTACTTTCTGATGTACAGAACAACCAAGCTGTGGGTATCCTTCTGCTCACAATATTTCTATCATAACACCCTAGAACTCCAATATGCAGCAAAGTAGTCCAAATATAGACGTCTTAGACAACCCACAGAGAGTTGTCATAAAGTATGTTTTTCGTTTGTTTATTAGAGAAATCTGAAATAACTGCAGGGCTCTGGAGTCCTCGTAACAAATACCATGACCTTTCAGTAATGCGAGCTGTGTTAGCGTTCTCTTTTTATTTTACCTTCTGGCAAAGTCCACACTGATACTTTGACGCTTCTGACAAACAGGAGGGAATGTGTATCACGGAGAGCCTCAGTACAGAAAGAATAGTGTTGCAACTGTTGTATTTATCTGAGATAATGTGGTTTAACAAATAAAACAATGGACATGCGTATTTTACATATTTTGTTAGATATTTCTAAAGTGCTAGCTAGCACTCACGTCGTCAGTAATGTCAGTGAACATCGAGTTGACTTGATCTGGCGATGTGTTGCTCTTGTTGGAACCTTCACAGCTTATCATTGCTTTTCCTGCTGTCTCAAAGGAGTTCAATGAAGTATTGTATGCTGGAGTCACTCCGTTTTTATTTTGTTGAAGAATGCCAGCTTCTGAAATCTGTGCCACATTTTGAACTGGCAAAATTGCACAAATGTGTTTATCCATGCCGGTGGCTTTTGAGTTCAGGTCAAAGTCGGATGCTTTAAGAGGAGCATCATCACGGAGCGACTGAGGTCCATTGTAGTTTTCGTTGTGAATGACCAGCGGATCCTGTAGCGAGTCTGAAACGTTGATATCTGCTACAGACTGTAAACACCGTGATGGTAGCTCTGGTGAGTATTTTGACATCAGTGGTTGCCAGGCATCATTTGAATACGTGTGGTTTTCAATGGTTGGCGCTCCTGCATGATTGTTGGCAGGCAATTGCCTCAGTGAATGTGATGCGCAATTTTGTTCTTCTGATATAGAATTCAGTGGGTGGCTTTTCTTCCGTCCATCTCCGCCATTTTTCTTATCATGTTTACCCGTGTTGTCATGAGGACGGTTATCCTTGCATGTGCTGCTACGATGGAAGAAGGAATTATGGGTAAAGTTCGTTCGTCTACTTCCTGTTTTCCTCAGAATTCGGCGATGCCATTTCTTGCGTATTTCATACTGCACCTGAATGGGAACGAAAAGTTAAAAATTTCAATGGTGTTTGTGATTTTTGAATTGCACACGGAGTTTTATTAAAAGTACTACAGTGGAATGGACGTTGTATCAATTATTGTTTCCAGCATCTCATAGACAGTTTTGTTTTCTATTTCAGATGCCATGGCAAAGTTCTTGAGTTCCGAGTTAACGGAAGACCTACACAAGGCTTTAATACTTAATATTCTCACTCATAAGTTCGGGTAAATCTATTAGATAAAGAGTTAGTTTCATTTTACAGCATTACATTTTGTTCACTACATTCTTGTGTCTTACGTGACGACTCACCTCGTGATTTAGAAAGCAGAACAATAAGGCCACAAGGAAGCCCTGTGGATTAGAAACGTAAATAGATAAGGGCACTAGTAAACTGCCGTGTGTTTGTTTGTAAGTAGCCTATAGGGGGGGAGGGGGGGGAATCTATGACTGAGTGAAGAAAAAGGTAGATGAAATCTCGAAAGGCAGCAACTATAATCATTTTGGGAAGTCAACAAGAGAGACGGACATGGAATGAAATGCAGCGAAAGACTACCATCCAACAAATCTTGTTCTTAATTCGATTTTCAAATATTTCACCAGTTTGCTGTGATGAAACTAAGGTCTCTCCAGGGGTTTTGTCCCTTGCAATATACGTTCGCTGCCTGTCTGATTGTTTTTGTGTGTGGTCGGGTTTAGGCTTCCCAAGTTGGTTTCAGTAAAAATTTAATTAAATTGTATCTGTTTTCTCCAGAACAATTGGAGATGTCTCTTGGCACGGCTGTGACAGCGAACGTTTTACTGTCTGAATGTTCCCTATTTTGCTTCTTCTCTTTCTCCTGTTTCTATATCTTCATCGTCTCCTTCAATTTTGCTGTCTTCTTCTTTTTTTGTTTTCCCTTTTCCTCTGAATCTCTTTCTGCAAAGATCATTATTATTCGTTCTTTCACTCTGGACTTTCAGAGAATTACCAACATCATACGCGATGCCCTTACTATCAATATTAACCTGGACACCATCAAGGACAGAAAACAAAGAGACAGAGCAATTTTTTTTAGATTGAACAATAGCGTTGGCTAAAGTTAAGGGAGATTGTTCACGTCGTGTGTCTCCGTACAGGAAAAAAAGGGAGAGGATGGGATTTATCATTTTCTCAATCCGTTGCTCCTCCCCGGCCACACCATTGATTTTCTCATCTCACTGGGTCATACTTGACGTGGGGTTGAGAAAATGAGGTAACGCCCCCACTTGTTAGTTATTTGTGTGTGTGTGTGTATGTTTCTCTATCTGGGCATCTGCTGGGGCTGTGTGTCTATAGAGTGCGGCAATAAATAGCCATAAAGTAGAGAGTAATATTAATTTTGTATGAACAAAACAATATACGTGCGCAAAAGGGGCACATTGTCAGCCTAATTTGTAAGGAGACTTTTTACTGTTCAAGAAATATTGCATGGGGATACGGAAACAAAGAGAAATATACACACAAAAAAAATAATTCTAAAACGACTACCTTTCTTGTTAAAGGGGCTTCATCAAATAGCTTTAATATTACACATAGGATATTTGATTTCATAAGTGCAATATTTCGATTTCTATATTTCAATTCTTTTCTGCTTGTTGTTGTTTGTTATTGTTTGTTGTTGTTGCTGCTTGTTGTTCTTACTGTTTGTTGTTGTTTTTTTGTTTGTTGTTGTTTGTTGTTGTTGTTGTTTGTTATTGTTTGTTGTTGTTGTTGTTGTTATTGTTGTTGTTGTTGTTGTTGTTGTTGTTGTTGTTGTTGTTGTTGTTGTTGTTGTTGTTGTTGTTGTTGTTGTTGTTGTTGTTGTTGTTGTTGTTGTTGTTGTTGTTGTTGTTGTTGTTGTTGTTGTGGCTTTCCCAAGATTCTGTAATTTATGTAATTTGAGAGAAATGAAAGCTTGAGAGCATGGAACAGTGACTGCATAATTTCAGGGAGGTGTGAGGAAAGATTTACGCTAATCTGCACTCTTCAATGGTTTAGACTGGACAAATGGTGAAAACAACAAACGACAACCATGAATGAACAAATGAAAAAAAAATGACCCCGTACAAGAAAAGATAATATGAGTAACTAACCTGGAAAGAATTAAAGAGCATCTCCACATAAAGTTTGAAGAGATCCGCTGTAGGGCTGATGTCATCTGGCAACCAGATGAATATCATGTAATACACGGCAAACAATGGAATGAGGATTAAAGTTGACTTGGCTAGTTTCCTGGAAAGAAATACCAAGATTTGAAGCATTTCGCGCCTCTGTCTTTTTTTTTCTCAGTAAATGACAGAACGCAATATTTGGAAAGAGATGCCAGAAGCCTGGTCAAATTAAAATAACTGCAAACTTTAAATGATCTACATTAGTGGCCCAAATAATCGAAGTTTCAGATAAGGGTCAAGCTTGTGGTGCATTAAATCACGTCTGCCTTGCGTCTGTCTTGACTCAGTCCGCGAGGTCCATCTCTCCGTCAGCCGACACAAGACGTTTCTGACGCACCCGGACTAGAGAGGCATACTTATCTCAGTCTACTCAGTGTACGAAGTCCCGATCAACTTCATATTTCCACACACCATACTAAAATCGAGACAAAACAGACTAGACTCAGTGCGCCAAAAGCCTCAGGGTGATTCAGAATGTGCTTTCATCAAAACTGTTTCTTGAGCTATCCTTAATGTTTGGTCTTTTCATCTCCTCCTGGCATAATAAAAGTTATCTAATATGGAATACCTAATGTTGCTTTGTGCTATCCGCTCGCCTTAAACAAATAGATGACACGTTTAATGTTACCTGCTAATTCATTGTAATTTGTCAAGACGGGAATCACTCAGCCGTCTGGCCTATTGTCCCATACTATAACCTAGATCTAAGGTCTTCAATTTATTAAGTTCGAGCTTCAATTAATGTTAAGTCGATTCAGATATTTTCAGAATGTTCTGTAAAAGATGGGGATATAAAAGTTCAGCGTAAGAACATCTGATTTCCACTTCAAGGGTGACACTGTTTTCACCATATTACGGTGTCGCGTTATCACATTGCTAACTTCAAGGGGTTCAAGGGGCAAAATTAAAATACTTAACAACAGTGACAATGCTGTGCAGCCTTATTGCCAACACAACTACCTTATACATTGTCGTGGCTTATAACTGCTATACTGAATGGGAAATAAACATTTCCTGCACACTCGGATTCGCGTATTTTAATCATACTCAACAGCCTCACACCGTCCGTTTAATTTACAATAAATTATTATTAAAATAGCAAGACAATAAAGAGGGAAATAATCGAAAATAATAATGTCACACTTGATTTGTAACATATTATTTCCCTTTACACTTTGTGGTGAGTTTGATTCTCATTTTTCTTGCTCTGTTTATTGACTGAATTAAAGGAATCGTTAGTGGTGTGCGTGTACAATAACGCCAGCATCGTGCCAAAATCTTTTCTTACAAACCCCAATGCCTTAATGTTCAGGACAGTGCAAGAATCCAAAATGACTATTAAGGGAGATCATGAACAAAAATAAAATAAATTGAGTTATTCCCCTTGGTTCGTAACACTGGTGCAAAATTATTCTATTTCTTTTTGCAACATGCACTAAAATACAGTTCTTAAATAATAGATCTTTGAAGGACACTGGAAAGTATGTTTTCATTTTTACAGTTTCACTATAGTTTTATCACCTGAACAACGGGATTAGCCTAAATGCTATTTGGATTAATGGTTACAAAACGAGCTTTACCAAGGCATTGGTTTCAACTATTCACTGTTCACGGTGACTTTATCATAAGTTCAGAAGCATTGAAAGTTTCAGTAAATTTCTGAGTTTATAAAATTAAAAACATTCTCCTTGTGAGTCATTTTCTGAGAATATTGCAGATGACAAACCTGTATCTGTTCATCTTGGATTCTGGGCAGTTGGCAGCTCTTAGCTTTGTGAACAGCATGCGGACAATGTTGACAAAGATGGCAAAATTAATCTGTAGAAAGAGATTTGAAATGTAAGAATGTTAGAAACAAAATGCAACAAGGTGATCAGAACATGCACTGAGTCAAACATAGATACTGATCATCTACTTATCTAGGAACATGTCAGTGTCGAAACAGCGGCTCTATAATGTACAACCATTGCAGGTTCTGTCCGATCCATGATCACAGTAAAATTAGTACTAAGACTCCAGGCTGGTTCCGCTAAACAAAACCTAAGAAAAAATATCTCAGTATGCACAAATTTCTAAAAAATTTTATCCATCATCCTTCGTTATCTCCGAAGAAGTTTGTAAAAATGCAGTTGACACGTACCGCAACTGAGGCCACCATGGGACCGTGAAGAATCCAGTATATTGCTTTAAACACATGTACATTCCAGCACCTGAAAGAAAGATTGTAGTTCCAAATTATATGAATATTTCCTATTTGTTTTATTTGCTTTTATTTCTCCTCATCATCTGAAAAATGATTAGTATATTGCAGATCCGAGAGGTATTGTTGATCTTTCTTTAGCATTTGAATGCCACGCTGGAAAGATGATCAGAATCACAATGTCATGGTTTCACTCTTGAGAAAACATGTACCTAAAATTAAAAGAACAGGCTTGTTGTTTCATTTTTTAGCGTTTTGAAAAAGAGAATCATTTTCATTTTTGGTAGTTCCAGAGATGAAGCTTTATCATTAGGCCTGCATGTCATGGTCATTAATCATTACATTTGTAATGGACTCCGGCCGCTTTTCTACTGTGATCTTCATTTGACAAGTAACTTTACTGTCCATCATTATTTATTTTGAATATAGAAAGTAACAGAGTATTTCGACACAAAATATCAAAAATCAAATGACAAAAGGAACGACGAACCACTAAAGGGAAAAACATAAAAGCGAATACATATTTAAAATAATTTATAAGAAATGTTCCATCTATAAATTGTTTCAAAATGTGCAGCCATTGCTGATAGTAATGTCCATATGGTTTAAATACTCCAGCTACGTACAGGAGTTGGTGGCTTTGATCTCTACGAAACAACAACTTATAATGAAGGCCAGGGGAAACTGGCCAAACTCCAGTCGAATTTGGATATGTAGACCATGCTTTGTCTCAATGGAACACACAAAAAGGGAACACACAATGGTGAAAATAATTATCTTCGCATTTGAATGCAAATTGCACAATGTTGTATACAGACTTGGGGAGGGGGAAACAATAGAAATTCAGACAATGCCTTGTAACTTAACATTAAAATGGCTTGCCATGTTTCATAAAACGCGGATAAACATTAGACAAATATGTTCACATTCGTGTCCAAATGGTAAAATGAGTGGACTCTTTTGATGGAAACACAACAGAATTACATATTAAAATCAATTTCCATTCTTTACAATTCCACTGTCCGGCGAGTATAAGGATTAATGATACACGGGAGACACTCCTCTAGGGGTAAGAATATAATGAAGAATATAAGAATATTTCTCACAGCACATGTCCCGTGTCTACTTACAACATATTATCCAGGTAGATTCGACAGACAACCCATGGTAGAACGAACAGCAGTGGGAAACCTGGGAAAAGTAAAAGAGTCGTTTAAAAAACGATTTGAAAAGGGCATCGGAAACATCGCTTGGCTACTTTTTTTATATATTTTTCTTCAGCAATTGTGTCTATTGAACTGCCAGTTTGATGCAGAGAAATATATAAAGCGTTTAATTTTCTCCCAAATCTTCTGCCTCGGGGGTTTAAATTCCAAATTAAATTGAGGATTCAGGCTGAATTTCTAATTTGCCTGTCGCCCAGGAATGAAGATTAGCTTGGGACATGACATGCTACGTATTCCACCACTTCTTTTTATTATTATTATTATTTCACGAAGCTATAGACTATTTATATTTTGCGTTCCAGGACTAACTTTGGGAAACAAACTGTAACCTAGTTTCCTGAAACTTATAGTGTGCAGCATGCTGCACTGAAACAGTTTGGAACCAGTTTTAATGTCTAATAAATCGGGAGAGTGGATTCTGGTACTGCTGCTGCTGTTAAAAGTTGTTCTGATCGTGCCGATGCCAGTAGTTATCACGGGCGATGGAAATGGTGGTTGTGAGGTGACGGCAGTGGGTACTGATTAATAGTGTTTGGTCGGAGTTGTTGTGATAAAGTTCGTGACCACGTTCATGTTCATTGCGGGATCGGGAGTGATAAGCCTCACTGGCAGCCTATTCTTAAAATCGTATCATTGTTGCAGGCCACTTTCCTTACATCCTTTTCCAATGGAAATTAATATCCTAAGATTGTGTTAACAAATTAAATCAACCTGCACTCACCCCAGCCAAGGAGGACAAACCATCGTATTTTAGTTTTGTCAGCAAAAACTGCCACAGACAGGATCAGTTGCAGGTACAAGCCTTCATTAAACAACCACATGACACTTGCGAAGATGATGTAGTAAAATAAAGTGAAGAACAACTTGCACTCCCAGTGCTGCAAATAAAAATTTTAAAAATGAAACTTCATAAGTATAATTAGCTAGTAGTACAGGTTACGTTCATACTAAAATTATACTGTGATAGCAGAAAGACACATGTGCTGTTAGTTCTATGTGTATATCGTCAAAATATAACATTTGCAGATCACAAACGCTTGATCATGTAATAAATATTTCCATTTCCAGCAGTCAAAATTCATATAAATCCTTGACCGTAAATTTCTATTATATAATAGGTAACACCTGGTTTACTGCAGCTGAATGAGGACTGATGAATTTGCAACAGGCTTTTTGTTTAAACTGATGCCGTGATAATTTTTATTTGAACTGTAAACTCGACGGGCTAATAAACCCAAGAACTTGCCACCTGCAGTGACATTTAAAACTTACTTAAAACTTACTGCCATAATGGTTTTCATTGTATTAACAGTGTCTTTTTATTTACGTGCTTTCGATAATGATTTTTCTGAATGTTCAATAACCTGAAATTAGCCAATCGATACACGTTGACCCTGTTATCTTCACCATCTTTCTTAGAATTTACGCCGAGTTTACAAACTGTTCCACTGTCAGTAAACTGGCGTAGGTAGTGAAAGAAGTAACGACAGCTGAAGAAATCAAATTGGCCAACCTACCGGGCCGTCATCTACAAACTTGATGTCTGGGCCGGTTTGATTGACATCGTTGGCAAAGCCCAAGTCATTGACCAGCAAGATGTTCTTCATAAGAGAGACGTTAGCTCGAACTCCGAAGGCCAGGAACATGTTCATATGGATAATGTTTCGTGGGCAGTGAAGACGTCTGTTTAGATTACACAGGTTAGATGTTACTCTGTATGCTTCTTATAATTTTGACAACCCAGACGACAATTCGTGAATCAAATTTTTTACATTCAGAATGGTAAAATGTTGCCAAAAACAACAAGAAGGTGAAGTTGGTGAATACTGATATATTCAGATGGAGAAAATGAAAAAGAACGGCAAGTGTACAAGAGGCTAAAATGTAAAGTGCAAAAGGGGAGAAACAACCAAAGAGTGGAAACCGGAAAAAACAGAAACAATGAGATTGAAAATGAATTAAGAATGATATAAATTATGAATAAAGAAAATTGTAACAAGAACGAAATAACTATAAATGATATTCAGATGAAAGGAAAAGAAGAAATATTGAGGGGATAAGACGGAGAAAGAGAGAGAGCGACAGAGTGAGAGAGAAGGAGAGGAAACTTACTTAAAATAAACCATAATGATAAGTGCCAACACTAATGCTGCCAGGGAAAGTGAGTAGCCAATGGTGTACATCAGTTTGATGCCTGGCATGTGCTCCTGAGGAAAACAAAGGTAAGGTCTAGGTATAAATAGCGCCGCAATTGGCCAGCGTCCTGGTTATAATCAATGTCATATTCATCATCATCATGCACATTACCCCTATCATAATAAATCTTGTAGAACAATGTCATTAATTACAAACTACATTTGTATCACAGTGTCTTTCACTTATGATTGTACGGTATCCTCACGGGTGATGGTCGGGAATTATTGAATAGTGTTTCGTGAGATCAAAGTCTGGACACAGATTTATTTGAAACAAAAAGAGAAAGTTCATATTGCCCAAGTTTCCATAAAAGCAGATCTCTGAATACAAATTCTGCTTCAAATTTTAAAGAATAGTACCTAGAAGAAATACTGGTGCTGTCCGGGATAAACCTGCTTCGAGGTTCCTTCCTTTTTTTCTTTTTTTCTGATGCCGATATTCATATCCGTTGCATAATAAAAATGTTGGGGTTTTCAAAACTCTAAAAACGCACCGCCATAAAAACTCCCACCATTAAGCAAATCCTATAGCTCTATCCGCCGGCCCTACGAAGTAATTATTCCAAGATTATAAATAGTCGCAGAAGTATTCGCGCGGTATAGCAGATAACAGAGCGGTGGCAATTTTCCGGGCAAAAAAGATTAACGGAAACCTGAAACTGTAGCAATTTGAACTCTTATCAAATGCAATACTGTTGTGGCAAATCCTATGTGCATTAGTGCATCTCACAACTATGATGACTGCATAAAAAGGAGTTTACATTGATAATATGAAAGTTATGCTGATCTTCTCAAGATCACCTACTTCCAATTCTTAAACGCATTAGAATTGTAAATTTGCGAACATTTCCTTTCAGACAGACAACCAGCCCAGCTTTCAAATAGCTGTTTACATTACTATGAACACAATCATTTTATATAGTTCTTCAAATCAAAACCAATTTTATCAGAGAAGTTCACGAAATGGACACCCGGACGAAAACAACAATATCATGTCTGGATACAATTTAGTTTCTACCCATCCTTCAAGTGATGGCTTTGGAAATTTGCATTTTCTGTCATGTTGAGAGCATCCAGGACCTAGATGGCAGCCACAAACACCCCAAAACAATGATCTCAGCATCAGAACTTAAACAGAGAAAGCGCTGGGATAAGAGAATACAGAGACAGTCGTTTTGAAATTTAAATCTCAGTGCAAATCTGTGGAAGATTGATGCAAAATAGTCTCGTGGGCATACGGTTGTCGAGATAAATCTCCTTCCGATGATTAGTAAGTTCGTGTGAGTAATTTTCGTATTCTCTCCTGACATTCTCCTTATCTGAAACAAAGTTCACTTTTAACGAGGGATTTTCATTGTAAAAGGACATCCTTATTTAATCTCCTCTTCAGCTTTTGCTCACAGCTAAATCCATTCATGCCCATGAATGTGCTTTATCAGAATTTC
The DNA here is from genome assembly GCA_963931925.1 of Onchidella celtica. Taxonomy (NCBI): domain Eukaryota; kingdom Metazoa; phylum Mollusca; class Gastropoda; order Systellommatophora; family Onchidiidae; genus Onchidella; species Onchidella celtica. The sequence goes on along the minus strand of OZ007567.1, from coordinate 102,313,488 downwards.
CAGACCTGAGGAACCTCGGTCGCTCTATGTCAGATGTTCTTAATTTACCTACACATACATGTTCATTTATATGATGTAATTTCTACTATTCTTGAAACTGCCACAGCCATGAGCTTATATTTAGTTAATTAAACCACCCTGTCCAAATTTGACATACTTTCCTCTGACAAATGAGTTAAGTTATTGCCGAATAAACATTTAAGCAGTATACATAGGCCGAGTGCCACTTTCTTGATTCTCAACTTGCTTTGGCCCCACTGTTCTGTAAAAGAACCCTTGTCTAAATGTCTTGGACATGTTCTACTGCCAATGAAAGCGGTCGGTTTCGAGAAAGACATATTGGGCGGAAATGATCAGAGCGAGACTGCTTAGTACTGATAAATGCAAAATGCATACACATAAATATTACATGAGCATTTCGACGGAGACTCCCCGTATCTTTTCAGACAAATATTTTTATCTGTTCGTAAATAAAATGACAGGAGCGATAGTATCATATAATTCCATCTCAAAGGAACTATGAAAATTCACATTTTCAACAATAAACTGAATATTAAAAGAAAAATATTAATAAGATGCCTGTGGGTTTATACATTCATACGAACATCAAAATACCAATTAATTGATGTAGCCATTTAAAATGTGGCCAGTTTCATCGGGTTTTTGTTGTTGTTGTGTTTTTTTGGGGAAGACTGCTTGAGACAGGATTTATTAATTTCCCTTGTAGTTCTGTAGACAGAGAGAGTGAGAGAGCCGTTCATTCCATTGTTTAATTCGGTCAAGTGTATCACAATCTTCCCATAGCCACTCGATATCAATCACTCACGATGGCTCAGTTTCCCTAGATTCAAATTCTGGTCGCTACTCCCCTCTCTTCAGCACGTCTTCCTAAATGACACCACGGAGCGGGTCACGGTAGGAGTTCTCCAAGAAAAGACAGCAACATTAGAGGCAACGATCCGTCAAAGACGATTAGTACTCAACAGGTCGGCATCCTGATCGTTGGATTGACGAGATGTTCGCATGGCTCGAACAGCAACATTGCCACCAGTGGAAGAAAATAGATGGAAGTAGACGGAGAAGGAGGATAGATGGACAATGTGTGAAGAGAAATCGAATCGAAATCAATCTTGGCTTCTACAAGGAAGTAGTTTTTCCCTGGTCTTACTATCCTGGTATTCCTTAGATGCAGTGGTGCTCAATCTTCCACATGCAAACTGATATGGTTACACAACATGGGTAAATATGAATAATACTCAGAATACTGACGCAGTCTTCAAATTATGGCACTCTCAAAGTATTGGTATAATCTAATCGCGAGCATGAGACATTCAAACCAAGTGCTGGTAGCGAGTGACAGCAGTGGTGAATGGAATTCAGATTTATTTAGGTTCTAACATTTTTTCGAGACTTCAGGAAGGAAACCAGTAGAACTTTTTGTGCGTCGGTTGACCAAATCGTGTGAACGATGAAACGTGTTTCGTTGTTGTTGTTGTTGTTGTTGTTATTTTTCCATAAGAATCGAAAATGAATGTCCCTTTTTCAGGACAGGTGATCCGGGGCTTACAATTTCCTCGCGATTAGTATTGTTTGCATGCAAATTAGAGGGTGCAGCCACATCTGCACATTCCCTTCTCCCGAACTAATTAATCAACAGTTATAACACGCAACCCCAAGGACGCGGCATCCGGAGTTCAGTAGATAGTCTGTGGTTGTATTGCAAGAATGGGCAACGAATTGTTATTGCCGATGTTGCTATTTTACAAGATGAAGGCACGGAGCTTCTATGTAGGCCAAAATAGAGAGAAAAAACTGGCGGTCCCCATAACAATTAATGAACAATAACACAGACCGGGATTTCATAACGTGGCCATGCCCAAATTGGGGTAGAATTTTATTTCGGAATCTGATTAAGACAGAGATTTGTCCTGGAGAAAAATGCCTCGAGAAAATAGCCAAACATCTGGTTAATAAAAATAATGAGTTGCATGGGATCGAGGACAAAATTAGTTACAAGAAATAGTAATAAAAGAGGACATCTGCCTGTTAATGCATGTAAACTAAGGAAACCGACTCTCCTCAGAAATAGTTCGTAATACATATACATCCAACATCTGAGATTTGCCAGAAATTAACTGAGCAATCTAAGATTATTATCATATTATTTTTTCTGAACCTGTTCGAACATTCCTGGCAGCCAAAATGTTTGAAACAATTCTGAATGCCAAAGCTCACATATTTTGTCTTATTTGATATAAACATGTTGTTTACTGAAAGAGCAGGATTCAGAGAGAGAGAGAGACAGAGAGAGTAGCAGAGGAAGAAGAAGAAAAAGAAACTAAATTGGTTTTTCATGGTGTTTGCTGTATTTTGTTCGTCTTGTTGTTGTTGTTGTTGTTGTTGTTGTTGTTGTTGTTGTTGTTGTTGTTGTTGTTGTTGTTGTTGTTGTTGTTGTTGTTGTTGTTGTTGTTGTTGTTGTTGTTGTGTTCTAAATAAATTACATTCGAAGGAGCGCTGTTTTTAATTCTGAATATGTAATCATATTTCGAACAATTTCAGCCTATTCCAGCTCATAATGAACTCCTCAAGTCCAGATGTTATGAAGTTGTAAATAAATGTCCCCCAATTATGCATGTTAAGATTGCCCGAAGTTGGATGTGAATGTGAGACAGCGGTATTAAGGCAGAAAATCAGTCAAGAAGTTCACTTTTACAGGTCACTGATGATATCAAGTGCAGGAGAAGTGTGTGCGCCCTAGAGATTAAATTTCTTTCCCAGGTCGAACTGCTATTTTCTCATTATTGAATGGTTTTGTTTCTTTTTCCGTGGTCACTTCAACACCGCCTGTCGTGCACACGGGCAGTCGGATAAAAATCTAATTATTTCCAGAGTGTTCCGTGGTCAACGGTACGGACTTAAGCGGACAGAGTTCCAGGCAAGTTCCCTTCAAATAAGAATGAACTTAAGCTCATGGCCGTGAAACACAATATTTTAAACTTCACAACAAAATTAGCGATTTCTCTTTTCTACATTAGGTCTATATTTTTCTCGATGATCGGTCGCTCAGTATGTACAAAGGTGCTCAGTGGCTGACAAATCTGGGGGGGGGGGGGGGGGGGGGGAAGAAAAAAAATCACTGTCGCAAAAAGATGCCAATTTTTTTTTCCTCTGTCTCTCTTGCAAATAACGGGAATTTTTCACTGACCTGAATCAGTTGGGGCACCTCCTCCTTGGAAGACTTGACACAAGCGCTGTAGTTTGACCAGGTGAGATTAGTCTGCGGGTTGACCCACCATGTTCCGTCCTCCGTGCAGTAGCGAGTCACCATTTCTGAGAAATAAAGCGATGGCTATAAAACAAATCGAGAGGGGACATGGTGGTCTACATGCAAGGTGCTCGCCTCTCACGCCGGGTTCAAATCCCGGTCGTTGCAGGCATGTCGGAATTTGGGGATTTTTCTCATAATTTTCTATTCCTGATCCTATGGTAGGTAGGATCGAACACCTAGTCTTCTCGGATAAGGACGAAAAATTCGGAGGGCCCGCGTGCACATTGCGCACGTTAAAGATACCTGGCAGTTGGAAATTGTGAAGAGCGCTCAAAAGTCTAAAAAAAAAAAACAACTAATCCCTACCACAACAAGAAGACAAAACAAGAAAAAGTGAGGTGTAAATGCCAAAGGCAAGAACTTCCTAAAATAAAGATCTAAACACAAATCGAGGGGTGTCTGCGCAAACACTGTAACTCGAAAATTTTCAAATTTTTTTTTTTTGTTTGGCTGTTGTTGTTTTTTTGTTGCATATCCTATTTCGCCTTGATAAGTACTACATTTGACATGATGCGGATTCCATTACCGAATTAATTGACCTAATTATTGATGAGGATTTAAAGGCCTTAACACACATTTGATACTTAATGTCATACTAAGTCTTTCAAATCGCTGTCCTGTGAAATTTACAAAACTGGCGACACGGTCTTTGCGGAGGAACCCCTTGACATGCAGTATTAATCATAATCGTGATCTAGTACTCTCTAGCTCTTCCCCGACGTGGAGGGTTAACTTGTAACTTCTTTAATAAAATCGAGTTTGCCTTTTATTTCGGGAGATGCAAGAGATGTATTAAAACTGTTTCCCTTGCCCTTCCTCTGGAGTAGACATAAGACTTCATAATCTTGTAGAATGATGCACAACTAACGTGAAATTAGCAAATAAATGTTGGTATTACTAACTGCAATTATTATCATTTCTATATTTTAATGAAAATAGATTTATCAAAATAATTTTGCTATTGGGCCATCGTTTTTAATTAATTGATGAAACAGAAAGTTAGCGACATTATGAGACACATTTCCTGACTCCTGAAGTCATAGCAAAATTTAACTAGGGCCTTCAAAATCAGTTGTTAAAAAAAAAAAAAAAAATCTGTGGGGCTGCAGCAAGGCTTGAAGCAAGGTCAGAATGTGTGTTTGCTAAATACAACTTTTTCTTTTTGCCATATTTTGACTTCAAAATTTATGCAAGTCTTACTGGTGATAGTGTTGGGCACGTCGTTGTATAAAAGTGACCCAAACATTAGAACTCGTGAAGGCGTTATCTTTTATGCAGTGTTCTCATCTTCCATGTACAACAAGCACAGGCTGCATTAAAAACACACAATGTTCTAGGAAACCACATTGTGCATTCACCAAATAAACCGCTGTTGTAGTGGGTTTTATCTAACGTTATCTTTATAATTCCGAGGACTTGTTGATGATGATCGTTGAGAGTTTTTTGTGTCATGTTTTCCCGTTTTTATTTTGTCTGAATAAAGAATCAATTTGATTGGGCTATTTTCACAGAAATTATTTTGTTCGTGGAAAATCACTGTACAAATCTAATTTAAATTAATGGTTTTATCTCTTGTCAGTTTGTTCTGAATGATCTGATCGTAATGAAAATGATATAATAATGATGATGAAAGATGATAAAGACGGTGTTGAATACAAAAAGAACATGAAAATGAAAATATAGCCCTGGAACTGTATATTAAAACACAATTTCCAGCATGGACAAAAATATATAAAGAACGACAGACGTCCAGTGTAAAAAAAAAAAAACAATTGATTTAAAAAAAAACAAAAACGTTCGAGTCACGCGGACTTGACTTTTCAAAACAACCATGAATAATGGATTTGTTCTCCGGTCAGACATGAAACACTACTATGCTTACACACAGACGGTGATATAGGAGATAGGAGCTCCCACTACTCGCCTGACTTGACCAGAGAATTCAGTAGTTCTTAACCCGTCTGGGAAAGGGGGCGGGGGGGGGGGGGAGTCTCCCTCGGATATTTGATGATTTCAGAGTGAAACTAGGAAGTTAACAAAGTTATCCATAATAAAAGTCATGTGTTGTGAAAGTTGGGAGTAGCATTTATTTTTCTCATACCAGATTTTTTTTGCATAATAACAAATTTCTCAGGACGTCCCACTAAATATCCGTTGTTTATTTCCACTAACACGCGTAGTCCGAACATGTTATTACAGGAGCCCCCACAATGTTTCTTAAGTCTACGGAACTGAACCCACCAAATGATATCTCAGAAACCGACAGTGGAAGTTAAAAATGCAACGAGAAAGAAGGACATTGCGTTCTTAAAGATACTTCAAAAAGTGGTCCTTACAAAATCAAGGTAAAAAGCCACATTTCAATACAAATAGGCCGCCCTTGAATCTTTTGTTGTGGTAATAAACCCGCTCAATTGCTGTGAGAAGAATGAAGCCTTGGAATTATGAATGTAGAGGGGAAACCAGGTTTTAAGAGGCTGAGAACCACTGAGAAAATAGTGGAATCAGAAACAGGTGTTTCCTTTACCCATAAATTGGTAAGAAAAGAAGAAAAGGTCTAGTAGACTCGAGGGTAATGAAGAGTAATCCAGTGGGTTGCAGGCTATAGCTTCACTGTAATGTCGGAGGCACGTGATAGCCTTGGGATGACCTGGACACCTGCAGTATCTTCCTGGAAGGGTATCATTAATTAGATGTAACTGAGGGCGGAAACTGAGAAGGAACATTCTTGTGGGATGAGTGTTTGTGGACGTAAGATTGGCCAGGACGTGTGTGTGTGGGGGGGGGGGGGCGCCCGTGTGTGCGTATGTGTGTGTGCATGTTTGTATTGATTAAATGTTTATCTCTCAATACTTATGAAGGTGAAAACAAAGTGACCTAAACAAAAATCTATCTATCTATCTATCTATCTATCTATCTATCTATCTATCTATCTGTCTGTCTATCTGTCTGTCTGTCTGTCTGTCTGTCTATCTATCTATCGATCCTACTTCTTATCTGTCCAACTATTCAAATGGCTGTTATTATATTACGTATTATATCTATCTATCTATTTTATCCTATTGCTACAAAGAACAAAACCATTCTCTTAGATTAAGTTGCGGCCTGCAGTGTTCAAACGGAGGAAATAATCATTTACAGTATGGCTCGCAGTGCGTGGTCAGGCCGAAGTATGTCAGCTGCTATAGATAGACAGTATCAATGACCGGGTGACTTTTGATTGAGAAAAGAACACCAGTCCATGGAGAGTACACAACTCCCATCCAAACTGGCCCACAAAATGTTAGTAGGGCGATAAAGTTGCCAAACACGATTCAGTAAATCAAATGTCCGTCCTGGTTTCGAAATGGCTGGCCTGCTTAGAATGCTTTGGTCCCGCTGTATCTTTCTACCAGTAGAGTATAGTTGGGCTAGCAATTGAAGTTCCAGGTACCACTACATGGTAAAGGTTTGCTGTTGTTGTTGCTGCTGCTGACCTCCTAAGTGAAACCATAGTTCGGTTGTTTAGGGAATAGGTTGAGACTGCAACTGCTGATAACGTTATTTTGGTGGTGGTAGAATGATGATCATGGTGGTGGTCGTGGTGATAATGGTGATGCTCTTGCTTTTGTTATAATTATTTACAATATGTTCCACGTTTGTTTCACCCCTTGTTAAGTGGTACAGGCTGGGGACGTCAGCAGCTGTGGTGAGTGATTAGTTGAGGATGTATCAGAGATGTTGATGCTGGGTTTTTGTTATTAATACTGATAGCCTTGGTACCTTTTTCACATGTCCATCCTCGTATTAGTTATTGTAAATAACATTGTGAAGTTGTTACTTACGGAGACTCCTTTGTTATTACACTGAAGACACTATCTGAAACAGTAGATTTATGTTTCTGACACCGACTTTCTTTTGTTTGCCACTGAACTGTGACTATATAAACAGCATTTCTGTTTGTTTGTTGCTGTTGGTGAAGAAGATCATTAATTTTTATGTTATAGTAATAATGGTAAATGTAACGTGTACAGTTAATCTTTCGGAGACTTGCAGTAGAAATAATGCCAGAAAAAGAGGAAGGGTCATGGAAAGGTGAAGCACTGGCGATAGCAACAGTTTAGGTAGTACTGTCTACGTGCTCCACAACGTCTACACATAAAAATAATAGTAAGACACGATGATGTGGCTGCAGGCATTGGTGACTGTAAATTGTGATGACGTATGTGTGTGTGTTGGGGGGGGGGGTTAAATCAAATGAAAAGGATACATATTTTATGGTGACATTGCGTGTTGACCGCACACAATGAGTGTCCACACTGTGCTGAATATGAACGCGGCGTGAAAGCAACCAACAAGGCAAATTCAGGTCAAGCGAGACCGCTTGATTAATGGTCTATGCCCTGTGTAAACAGTAAGTGAATTAGTGTCATCTGCATGACGTTCATGGCATAGGGTTCATCGGTGCAATAGTCGGAAGTGCTTTGTTAGTGTTTGGGGTACGATGCTGAGTGTTGTCCCTTGACCCAGTGAAGACGGGCACAGTACTGCTCTTATTAATGCCAGAGGGAGTAAAACACGGCGACTGGATTATCATTCTTTCTCGTTGCATTTTTAAGATCTTGTTTATTGTTCGTATTCTGTTGACACAAATACATAAATTTACACTGTTACCTTACATCCAAGGGATGTGGTAAAAGTTTCTCACATGAAAACTGTGTGCGCGTTGTCATGGAAGCTATTATGGCCAAAGCACGAGTAAATACAGAAAAAACACCATCTGAGGGTGGGGTGAAGGGAGGCGACAGATAACATCCAAGAGTCACCACAAACTAACCAATAACCCAGACCTAACAATGAGACTTCAGGGATGACATCGTCAAAGCTCCAGGCGCCATTTTATTTTATCTGAAGTTCCAGTGTTTTCCGTAGACTTAAGGCAATGTATGGTTTTCACACCGTTAATGAATTCACTCAATGCAGTGTTGTAAATCTAATGGTGGTCTACTTTTGACAAGGTTGTAACTATGAAATGGAAATGTAGTTTCACAGGGCTATCTGTACATCACAATCATGATTAATGTCTGCACTTCACGTCACTTCAAGCCCGGAGAGCTGTACTCTTCTGTCATATCCCCTTTGGTTGATAAGCAAATAATAAATGTTGTGAGCTCAAGTGATTTAAGTGTTTTCAGAAAAGGCCATATTTGCACTTTAATGACTCGGAACAACCGATTGCACGTCATGTAGCAATTCCATGAGATTAATTGGCTGAGTAATTACTTACACAATATCCAGCGGTTAAATAATTTGTTCCAATATTAATTTACCGAGTGACAATTTAAACAACACTGAGACTGTTTCCTTCTGTTCCTACTATAATTGCTGTCAGGACTGCTTATGACATGGTGTTGTCATCAATGTACGTTAATGTATAATTCATGTTAAGCTCTAACCTTGATCAAATTCTTCATTGATGTAATAAGCTAAGTCGCAAACTAGAGGGTTGGTTAGATCTATTTTGGAGTGAATGAGGGAATTTTGACATTAACTGCGCTCTTTGTGTTTAGCCGAATGAAGCGTCTCATTACAGCCCTTTGTTTCCTGTATTTCATTACCGGGATATAAAGTCAGTATAATGAATACAATTATCATGGCATGAGCCAGACTATGTAAATGCTTCAAGTCAAATAATACTCCCTGGTCGTGCCAGATGAACCTCCCAGTGAAGTTAACACACAAAGAGAGGACAAGCTTTCTGGCTTCTGATGTTGTCCAAGTAATGACGAGATTATAGCGTCCTGAATGTCATGAGACACTCGTGACTACATCAAAAAAGAACGCGAGCAGTCGCTTCTTTTGTTCCTTTCGCATGAATTTTTTCTTTATCTCCATCAAAAATGACATTTACAGGAGCATAAAAAATGATGAAACAGAGAGAAGAATGGTCAGTCGCTTTGATTAAGTTGGTAAGTTTAAAAACAAATGACATAATATATATTTGTTCAATCTAATGATACAAAGAAAACGGTAGACAGAACAGATGTGCTCGTATTTTATCGATAATAATCTCATTGCGCATGTTATGTTGTAACATGTTAACTGATTAGTTGATTGCTCAGTGATTCAGCCCGTCAATCATTAGCCTTTTCAATTAATCAGTCCCTGACGATTTTTTGCATTACACACAAACCAACACTGGCCAGAGAATCTTGCAGCCTCTGAACAAACTACCCGAACAGGCTATCAGTCTCATCCTATTCTGCACAGTTACCATCACACCCTACCTCATCTTTATCGCTTCGGCCATTGAGAAAGAAAGAATGAAAGAAGAAAGAAATAGAGAGAAAGATGGCGGCCTATGAGCAGCAGGTGAATGTTGCAGCAGTGGGTGCACGGGGCATTGTATTTAGCACACACACCCGGATAATTCACTGGGCATTGTGTAATTAATGCAGCCCATGTCCGCCGTAAATGAAATATCATGATAATCTTAGTATTTAAAAAAAAGACAGTGGCGGGAGTATTTCATTGTGGTGCAATTTTTGCCCTTTTTTTTGCTCAGCGCTACAGCCTAAATAAAAGTTTCCAAATTTACAAAACTAATTTTCTCAAGAGTCAACTAATCTAACTCAATCGCTTTTGTAGCTACACATTGTGTGTTTTCAAGTTTCAGGCATTCTCTTTAAAAAGTTGTGAAAATGTAAAATATTATGATTTTTTTTGTGTGTGTGTGTGTGTACTCCCTTTGACAAGCCCACCACACGGGAGAATATACTTGACACGGGTTCAGTCTGGCGTGAAGTACCTTGGCACACGAAATCTGAAGCAAGACTGCAATAATTACTATGGGAAACTGCCTAGATCAGAGAGAGGGGGAGAGAAGCTGGGGACATGTATTTGTCCCGGGTAATGCCGGGTACCGCATCTAGTAATATTAAAAGAAACGTTGGCAATTTCTGGCGTTTCGTGAGATTTTATTCAATGACGTGCTGAAGCCGACCATCAGGACTAACTGTCAAATCTTTGAAAATTATTCATTTTGTTTTCCGAGCAGGGAGAGGGCGTGCTGCAAAATAGTAAATTCCCTCGTTGTTTTAACTGAGATTATTTAATGGAATTGCATTTTGAACTTACCCGCTTGGTCAAACATGTTGATATACCGAGGACAGAGTTGTCTGGCCACCTGACCAGCCGGAGTGTCCGGCCAACAGCCAATGTTGTCCCATGTTCGGTTACAAAATAGACCTGTGAATACAAAGAAATCATGCCTTGATATTGTTCTTATTGCTTTTGCAGTGGTAAAGATGTTGCATCGTAGAGATATTGTAAATAGATAGTCCTCCGTCCGACTATTATGAGTATTACACCCTCCAAGTTACACGTTAGTGCTTTCATTTACGTGTGTATATTTTTAAATAAACCTGTTTATTTTCTTAATTTGCCGGCGACCTCGGAAAAATACTGCCTCTGTTTTGATATTACAGTTTATCTTGAACCTTGAGCAGTGCTGCTAAGAGAAGTAAAAGAATGGCCAGATGCAATCATCGATTTTCTTAGCATAGAGGAGAAAAAAGTACAGGCAATTTTGAAAGGAAAGATTAGCAAACACTTGACGTTGCAACAACAAAAATCAGGACGGAGAAAACATTTCATAACTTTAAGTTAAAAACATGTAATTTTGCAATATCGTCCAACTTATTTTTGGAACGTTGTGCCAACATAGTTCAATCGATCAAAAAAATTCTTAATTCATTTTACGTGGCCATTGCCTGGGGAGGGGTGAAATGGGGAATAGACTGAAGGATTGAAAGGAAGGGAGCAATGGGAGTGAATTCTTTTCCTGGCATACTGTGATACTGTTCGTGAATGGCGATATGCTGTTTACAGCCAGAATGCAGAGCGTATCGTAGTGATTTTACGGTATCATGAACAAGGAGTGACGCATTGAGCCATTTGGACAACAACAAAAATTGGTTTTTGTTTGCACAGTGAAGTTTTGGGAATGTGTATTTTATTCAGGGTTAGAATTAGGATTACGGTGGCCCCGCAGACCACAAAAACTATTTTCATTAGCAAAACTGTCGTATTAATGTTTTCGGAAATTGCCAAATTGGTCGCGAAGAAACTCATTGTGAGTAATTTCACTACCTGGCCCACTACAGTCATACTTAATCTTATACTATGTTACGACACTCATCCTGAAATTTATGTCGTGTTTCAAATTGCCTGATGTCCCCATCTGGGACCATGTTGCGTTGATGTCATTACATATAAATCTGGTGGGGGGGGGGGGGTCAGGTTAATCATATGAAAGGCGAAATTTGGATGGAGGATCAAAGATTGAGAAAGTCCAACGTTGTTGCTTTATGGATGGCTCTAATGGAGGTTTCTAAACTATGATCAGATTTATTTCAGCAAGGATTCCAAGCGATCCAGGAGATAATACTCCGCCCAAGTAACACGCCGAGAACGTACGGGGTTAATCTCTTGTATTTACTGGCCACAGGCACACACAAAAAAAAAAAAAAAACTGGACCCGTTGTCAACCGCAATAAACAGGGGTCGCCACACTCCAGACCACACAAATGGAATATCCGAGATCTTTTCTTTTATTCACAATCTGATTTCACAGACGAAAATCTAACCACGATCCCTCTTCTTCCAGCCTTCTCCTCTTTTCTGCACAAATATTTGTCTGTGGTGCCAAGTTAATTTATTTCGGAATGGTTTGGATTAAAATTCCGTGCTTACGTCTGATTGATCTCTTTTCAAGGTTTTTACAGTGTAGACAGACTGGAACTATTTAAATAAAACTGACACTTCGAACAATAGATGTACAACTATTTTGAATACAGTCGTTCTTTTTATGGCGACTCGTGCATCGCGTGACCTCTACCTTTTTTTCCCTCTTTTTCTATGCCTGTGTGGGTAATTCTGTTCGGAATTTATTTCCCTACGGACAATTTTATACACCCCTCCTACCCCCCCCCCCTTCCCCCCTTATTTTTTTTTTAAACATAGAAGGGAAACTATGGTCTGCGAAGAAAACCAGAATTAAAATGGCACTTGAATGTTGAGCCATAGCATTTCAAAATAAACCAGTCTGAGAGAGGAAGGTGCTCCTTTTTTCACTGACCTTTTCATTTCATATAATCCTACCCATACACTAGCTTGGAGGAACTCATCCTCATAAAAATGAATGTGAACATAATGCCACAGTATGTCAAAAACAATTTCAGAGAGACAAGTTGTAACTTTCACTAAGACCTCTTCATTTGCTATCCCATTCCTACATTGAGTGGAAACTCATGCGCCGTTGGACAAAAAGAACGAACAGCCTTTGAATACTTTTCAATAACATATTAATCAGCAGTGGTTCCAGAAGAGAAAGTTTGCAGCTTTCCTTATTGTGTGAGAGAGAGAGAATTCCAATGAGAAGTAAAATAAGTAAAACATCCTCGGTGAGTCGAAAGCTTTTTGAGGCAATTACGTTAATGGAAATTGGCTTTAAGGGAATATTAATTATGCGTCATTCATATTATTATTATTTTATGTAGAGGTTAGATTATGAAATAACATGTCGGCCTATTAATTATCATATTAATAAAAATGTGCCAGATGTTATTTTTTGCTGCGTGCCTCTTTAATTTTATTAACTTCTTTCTTTTATTATGTTATGTTGGGATAGTCATCTGCTGTAGCGATAATGGTTAGTTACATGTATTTATTTATTTATTTATTTATTTATTTATTTATTTATTTATTTATTTATTTATTTATTTATTTATTTATTTATTTATTTATTATTTATTTAGCTATTTATTTATTCGTTTCTTCGTTATTCATTTACTTATTTACATATTTCTTATTCATTTATTCAATTGTTTGTTTGTTTTGGTTGATTGATTTTATGTTGCTTTGGCTTTTTCTTGGTTGGCTGGTTGTTTACTGTGTTTTCTGTTCGCTTGCTTGCTTGGTTACTAGACAGGCGTAAGTTAAGGTAGTTTTGAACTTTGTCACTTTTTTTTTTTTTTTTTAATGTTTTAACTTTCTGCCAATTCCGCCTCAGAGAATTCATTAACAGCTAGGTGGAAATCTTTGTTGTCTCAGTGACTTCATCTATCTGCAACCATTGCTTAAACATCCTCGGCCACGCAAAGGCTGTTCAGTATTTTAAAATACTATTGCTATTCTAGAGTTTTACAGGCACTTTGAGCTAGTAACAAGATTCTTCCAACCGCTCAGTTTTGTGTTCGCCATGAGAACATGAAAATTGTTTCAAGCACTCACTCAGACGTATGTACCCCTTAAAATACGATTACCCTACTGTGAACATTTTGTTATCTGAATTTGCGTCGGCTCGACGCTCAGACTTTACACTACAAATATATATGCAAATTTTGAAATTAAGTCGTAACCTTCTTCCGCCGAACACTCGACTTGTATTGACTATGAAAATAAATGCAAATTTCATGGTGTCTGTAATGAAAAGCAGTGAAATTAAAGAACCAGTTTGTTCGAATGTAGCCTGAGCCACTAAACCCATAATTTCCACGGAATATTTCATTTCTTAAGGAAGGCTTCTTTAGTCTATAGACACATGGAAAAATGTTGCAAGACTAGTGATACTGGAAGGAAAACTGGGAAGATTAGGCGCCATTAGTTTGGCCTCATTGTACCTCCTTTCATTATTTTTCACCCCTGTGTCCCTCTGGCTCTCTCTCTCTCTCTCTCTCTCTCTCTCTCTCTCTCTCTCTCTTTCTCTCTCTCTCTCTCTCTCTCTCTCCTTTTCCTCTCTCTGTTTCTCAGTGTCTCTCTCTCTCTCTCTCTCTCTCTTTGTCTGTCTATCTATATATCTAAATATCTATTTATCTATCTATCTGCTAGTGAAGCTGTGCATGGGACTGCAATGCTCAACGACACTAATCCACTGGTTTTTCAGCCTATTTTGATACCCCGTTTAAATCATCCTATGAATACAACTCCAAGGAGAGAAGTCACAGACAGGATGACCCGGAGAATAACAATCATTTGAATTGCAAAGATGAGATCGATTTCGTCCAAAAATAACAAAGACGCTTGCAAAACAGAAAATTTAAGAATGAAGCATAAACTGCTCAGAAAAAATAATATTTTATTAAACTATATGGCGTTTTTAACTGTTTTTTATTTCTGAGTCTTTAACGATTTTTTTTGTAATGTTGTCATTCTTATTTGTTTTTAACGTGGGCTTTGCAATTTTTATTTTTATTTTTATTTTTTTTTGCCACGTTTTAAGTTTGTTCCAAGCACTGCTGTAGCCCAACAGTTTTTTTTCTGTAGTTTTTACGTAAAATAGTTAGTCCATTTCCTAACATTGGTCGCATCCCTCTATAAGTCGCTTTGTTCTTTGTCGTTCTACTGCTCTCTAAATGTTTTTGCCCGAGGTAATTATTTTATGACCGAAAGCCTGTGTTTGTTTTTGTTATTATTTTTTGATATGTAGTAACGTTTCTTTATTGTTTGCTTCTAATGTAGGGCTTTGCAAGATACAATCTTTTCTTAGCTGTGTTTTTGTTTTGTTTTTTTGTGCTACATTTTAACATAAAATATAATGTCCCGTGATTTATCATGTTGGGTGGTTTAGATCAGTTGATTATAGGACACATAATATAAAAATGACATTATTTCTTCAGAAAATAATATTAATAATGTTCGAAGCGTGAGATAAATGGAAACTAAAAATTAAAGTGACCTTCCACAAATTTTGATAAAGGTGTAGGACAAATGCGAAAACCAACGAAATTTTAAATTAATGGATTGTGGCGTCGGCAGTAAAAATATTGGTTATTTTCCTTGTTTACATTTTGAGCAGAAAAAACTATTTTTAAACGTAGAAGTGTTAGCAAAATGCATTGATACACACATATCAAGTTCTTTATTTTCAAGAACTACAGTGCTTACCACACTTGATAACATGATGCTGAAAATAAACTAATCACACATTACCATGTTCACATCTCAAGATCCTTATCAAAACTTGATTTTACAGATCCTATAAAATCAGTCCGGTGATATATAAATCAAATTAGCAGTTGGTCAGAAGTTAGCTAGTTCTTCACAAACAGCCTCCTCCTCCAGCTACAAACCTTTTGGTGGGGAAGCCGAGCATTTTTCATCCCTGATGTTGGTTTCTTATCCACTGTCCCGAGAGACCCGACAATTAAACGTCAGTGTCGGTGATCTTTATTTTCGCAAGATACACTGACAGAAGGACACAGCCGGGAATTTGTAATCATCGAGTGACTCAGATTATTGCATAGTTACGATTTTGTCAGAGAAGACGTGAGGGTAACTGAAACGCTCGTATTTTGAGAGGGGCTGACACAAGTGCAAAGATCTGCTCCCTGTTTATATATCACAGATTAAACACAGATCATCGCTAGACATTTCTCTGTTTACAAATGTAATTCAAGAAAAGGATGATACTTTTACGGGAAGAGAGATGTTATTAGGAGTTATTTTGAATGAAGGGTGAAGGTATAGCACGGGACATTGTGGATAAAATTGTAGAGACAATACTGGTTTTCTGATATCATGAATCTCTTGAGAATTTAATCAGACATAACGTCAGATGGTATGTACATATACATTTATATCACACTGGCCGTAGACAAAGAGCTTTGGTAAAGGAGATGGTTTCATATCAATTATGATTCTTAAGCAGGAGAAACAGCCATACCCTAGGGTTTCTCTGCGGTCGGTGGGCTGCATTTTGTAAGATGTCAACTCGCCTGAGCTAGCAAGGGTCAAGCTAGGGTCAATCTCCCCCTTTTCTCTTCTCAGGTAAAGTACACCAAGGCTTATTATTTATGTGGTAGCTTATACTAGGGCAACAGCGGTAACAAACCCATCATAGAATTGTGCCCAAGGGTATCTGCAACAAGCGCTGTTGATATCATTATATTGTTCAGTTTCACTCGCCCTGTAATTGTCAATATTATGAAGATTGATTGTATTGTCCTTACTGTCTGCAATGACTGTGGTGTATTTGTTCCACACCCTTAGGTAATTCATTTTTTACTCCGTATTCAGAATCGTTTCTGTGTAAATACTATTCTGTTGTTTATTGGTGTTGATACTGTGTATCTAGCCTAGACTTAATTTCACTTGTTGTTTCTGTAGTAGAAAGGGACAACTAACAAGATCACATGAATAGATCTATAGACGGATGGTCAGTTTTGTGTTTTCAACAATAATCAGTTTTTGTGTATTACCTATCTGCGTATCAATCTGCTAAGCTCCTTCTGTGTCAAATGCTCCGTCATCAATGAATCCTACAGGGCGCAACGCAGCCATTATCGACCAGAGTCCCATAAAAGTCAGATTCACCAAACTCAAGCCAGTCTAAAGGTTACAGTCCGAGTTATCTCTACAGTTTCTCAATCAATAAACAAAAAAAAATCATTGTTTCGTCCTCTCCTTCCCAAACAATCATCCCTAAATAGTTTGAAAATCTAGAGAGTCACTTACACCAAAACTACTCGTGCGCAGATAACCCACCCCCCATCCCCTCCCCCGCTGCGTATCATATAACAAGACGCAGTCAAAGAAAGAATCGCGTTTCCACCAACACTAAGGCTCCGGAGATATGGACAATCATTATAGGCTTTTGTGGAGACAGAAATTAAAGGTCCTCTATAGCATGCCAACAAAACTGATGAGTCGATTCTGTCCGTATATTTGACAGCTTGGCGTTGTCTAGACCGTCTAGATTAAAGTTCTAAACAATGGCTCTCAGAAAATAGAGAAAACAATACAACAAAAAATATACACATACAATTTTTTAAGTTCGGTCCATTATTATCTGAATCCTAAAAATATTCAGCGTTCGACAGCATGTTAATTCTCGTTATCAGAGGTCATTATTTTTTACAGTTGAAATTATATTAATCGTCAGTATTAAAAACAAAAAACAATTTGTCTGCAATTTTTATCTTCGGAAGTGTTGTTCTTCCTGTTGTTTTTGGTGATAATTAAAGTTTGATTCTGGTTTTGGTAATACAGGGCGTCAGACTTTAGCTGCTCTTCTGAACTCCATAGTTGTAGAGCTGCTCTATCTGTTGAAGAGTTAATTTTCATTTTGAATTTCACGAATTTATTTCTATATGCATAAATAATTATTTCCCAATGCCAGTTTTATATTTAAACTTGCAAATATATAGCAACACTGATTTGCACCTAACGGAATTCTGTTATCATATATAAAAATTTACGCTGTTGAAATGGTAAGAACCTTCCATTGCCCATTACAAGTAGATTTGTTCACAAAAGTGACGGATCCTAGTAACTAGGCTGCTTCTTAATCGGTGTAACATCATTTCAGTAAGGTGTTTGTAGGCACTGGTGTCAGTGGCTTCAGTTTTGACGAGTAGTTTGCTAGAATGTAATAAGTAGTGACAGTCAAACACTGTCAAAGCAATTAATGCCCTACTACCTTCTGTACCATCTATCAATCATTTCAACTCCATAGCTGTCAGGTTACCCCATTATTTACCCAAATTTTGCCACAGACTGTCAAGCAAATACTGTACCACTACTATTGTTTATGTCAAAATGATTGTATTTCCCTTGAAGGTAGTGAATCCCTAGGATAATATTTATGCGTATGATTGAGTCTTTGTTCTGGGAACTCAGAAATTAATGTATTGCTCATGTGCTGGGTACGGTCAGCTGCTGGCCTTGAACGGCACCAGCATGCCATTATAGAGCAATTTATTTAGTGGATACTGCCTCAGTTCACCAATAAGTTCATGATGATAAGAAAGACCGCTGCCTTGCTTTTGTAGCTCCAGTGAAGACAACCGTTCTAGCAGAGGTTGTTGTTTTTTTTAAAATTTATTTACTGTTTGTTGCTGGTGTTTGCTTTGAGATCAAACCAGATCACCGAACGAAATTACGGACATGTACAGAAATGTCTTGAAGAGCAGTTTCTTTGAGTCAACAGCATTTACTCTAACATATTAACGTCCATTACTCTCCAAAGATCTAAATTCTTTGGAAAGAAACGAAAAACGGGGTGGTTGGGAAATGCAAAACAGTGCGAAATGTGTATCTCCACGTAGGTTTCTCTAAACATGCTAGTAAACAAAAGAGATCTATCAGTTTCCGCTTCAGCCCTTTGTCCTCCTTTCTTGGCATATCACAGATAATTTGTGACTTCAAATCGAAGGATCGATACAAATCGCTCCAGTTACGTTGTATCTGTCCAAAGCATTAATTGTCACAAATCCCAGACTGGGAGATGTAATAGTTTATGACAGGACAACAATCACGAACAAACAAGTTTAACACTTAACAGAACAATCCATCAGACTCACACATTTATTAACCATAATTATACAGATAATAGCGCAATTACATACATTATATTATTGGGATTAACTGCCGTACAACGGCCTTATTCTCACGCACACTCTCCCCCCGGATCCACAATCCGGTAGTTACTCCTAAAGGCACTTCGGCCTCAGCCTCTCCCCTCAGGGTCTTAATAGCTCATTAATAATTCACTGGCACCGCAGTCTCTCAATATCACCTTCCTATTGTCATACACCTTAGCACTCCCCTAGCACCTCAGCAGGGCAATAACACATTATCACATTCAATAGACATTATCATTTCAATAGTACATTATTAGTTCACTAGCCCCTCAACATGGCAATAGTACATTATCACATTCACGCTCATATCTACGTCCCTGTCCGTGGCCTGACTGCCACGACTTTATGTGCCTCTACTGTCCTGCACTGACAGCCTCACTTCTGGCCTATGTGTGGCCTCCGGCCCTATGCTGGCCTATCCCGTGCTCATCGAGGTGGCTCTGCGGCCCGTCCTCGACACCTACAAGAATAACATTACATTGGTATACTACCCTACCATTTCTATTCACTCCACCTCTCCTTACAACCCATGAAGCGTACACACACTAGTTCACCTTTCACTCACCACACATCTTACGGTAACACACCTCCATCGGAGTACACACTACTCACTCGCGCTACAAATCCATGAACTCACTTTCATCTATCGCTCGTGGCGCACATTGCTATATCCAATATCAAGGACTTCCACATTCCTCACATATACTTATTTACATCATGGTAATAGACGAATATAATCTAATACATCAATCATAATTATCAATCAACGTTCTACCTACCAGTCATCACTGGAAAAACTCTCTCACTGGTCTCTCGACTGCTCCCCTTATGTCCGCCCGCTGGGCTCTTACTAGCGTCCGTTCCGTAGGACCTTCTAACTTGCAGTGATAGTAATACAGCGCTTTCGCCTCATTCAGACCCCCCCCCCCTACTCACACATGCACGCTTAACTTACTTGTCTACGTGCGTTAATTTTACTCTCCTCCTTTCCCGTCTTTCCCCACTTGTCTGCCGTGAGCCCTTCTTACTCTACACCCGCTCTGTAGCAATCCCCTTAATTGCACTCACTCCACTCGTGACATTAATGATTTCTGATTTATTAAAAGAAATATATTATGGTCCTTGACTTTCAGTTTCAGTTCTATTCTGTATAATCGCTGGCAAAATGCAGCCTGATTCCTGACCCATAGTCTTTGCCTTCTTTCTCTGACAAAAACTGGTTGAATCGGGAACATGTATTGAAAAAAAAGAGTATCAATCTGCTCATCTAAAAGCTGAAGAAAACGAATGCACACCGCTGCTTCTAATCTCCCAGAATAAAAACCTTGACTGATTCCGCACTTGTCCAAGGAAACATTCCCGTCCTCTGTGATTAGCTTCACTGACTATGAATGTTGAGTACCCATGATGGATGAAACCCTTGTCCCGTTCGAAATTACTATGGGTACAATGAATGAGTAGGGATTGATCACAGCTCGTGAACTGACCCTCATGTCCAGCCCGAGAGGTCAGCGGTGGTACACTCACTAATAATGAGTTTGACGCTGGACCACTGGGCGCTGTTCCTGGTAAGTAGCGGTGGTGGCTTTCTGCCTTATTTTGATGATTGGACTGAAATCAGTTTTTTTCTTCGTTTATTTGTTTGCTTTGTTGTGGGTTTACGTTGAATCTCAACACAATGCGACTATATTGAAGGCTTAGGCCATGTCAGGCAACCGATGAATTAGTTCCTGAAAACATCGCGAGAAATTTGTTAGATTAGACCCATACCAGACAGGAATTCGAACCTGGAACATCTCTCTGTAAAGACACCGTGGTTATTTACGACAACCTCCTTTCCAACAATATTCCACACATCGTGACTCCTGAACAAGAAATAATATCATTAACGCCGTTTCATCAATTCACCATTGTTAAATCACCGTGTTCTTATTCATCCTCAGTCCCATCTGAAAATGCGCAAATGCATTAATTAGTGTCACAAATCCCAGACTGGGAGATGTAATAAGTTATGACAGGACAACAATCACGAACGAACAAGTTTAACACTTAACAGAACAACCCATCAGACTCACACATTTATTAAACATAAGATAAAGATAGAATTGCAATGACATACATTATATTACTTAAGTAAACTGCCGTCCACGGCCTTCTTCCGTAAGCACACTTCCTCGGGTCCACAACCCGGTAATTACTCTAAAGACACCTCGGCCTCAGCCTCTCCACTCAGGGTCTTAATGACACACTAATAGTCTTTCACTCCGCAGTCTCTCAATAGCGCCTCCCTATGGCAATACACCTTAGCCTCCTATACACTTCACGTGGCCATAACACGTTAATACTTCAATTCACACAGTAATACATCCAGGTCACAGTAGTACATCTTAATGGCACATTACAAGCATATATACATCCCTGTCGGTGGCCAGACTGCCACGACTCATGTGCTGCGACCGAGGCGTTCTCACTACAGGCCGGTCAGCCGAATGTAGGTCAGACATGTAGTGGGCCGTCTCGCCGCAGAGAGACTGACTAGCATTAATTAAATAATACGTTTAGTACTACATGTATTACTAGAACAGAGGTCCACATGGGCTAGCTCAAACAATGAGAAATGTGTTCTAACAAACTATCGCGTTTTCGGCATTACTTAGAACACACAAAAATGTTTTAAAAATTATGATAAGTGAAAAAATTAAACACACAAAATACCTTCATTAACAAATACTACGTGCAGGACCAATGATGCTTGGTTCAGTTTTTAAAAAAATTACATAAAATCATATGATTCATAAAACAATAAAACTGAAAACTGACAAATTGACCAAGCAATGAAGCATGGTTCAATGACACAACTGTGCATGTACTGATGTAGATTCATTTTTTCATTCTAGATCTAGTGTGATGTGGAATTTGAGTGAATGAAAATTTCTGTGTTGTTTAAGAAACAGAACCTCATTTGAACAGTATTCATGGTTTAATTCTGATAGCCTACATAGAATGGCACCAGATAAAAGCCGTCATTATAATGCAGTGTATACCAGGGGAAGTTAATAGCGATCTTTCATACACACACTTAAATAACTCCCTATCTTCATTCAGTCATAATGCCTTTACCACCACCTTCACCCTATCCCAAACAAAAATGAACATGAATGGGAGAAAGAAAAAAGACAAACATGTACAACATCAATAGCACTGACAACAATAGCAATGCACTAAATGTTATTTTGTACTCACCAATAGTCTGTCATGTGGATGCAGGCATATTATAATATTTACTCCAGGGATTTATTGTGACTTTGATGTCAGTTTATCAATCTTCCTCTTTGGATGTTGGCTGCTGTTTTCGCTTTGCAACTGGAGGCAGAACCGCTTCAAAAGAATGTTCACAATCCGTCTAAGAACTGCATCACTTAGTTCAATATCTATATGGAACAGTGCTTGAAAGTCACGAATAATTTTCATGAGTCGTTTACTACAACTTGGTTCTTTTGAAGATGTGAAATATTTGTAAGCGTAAACGATCAGTTCAAAAAGGGCCAGAGACGGAATGCTTAACCCACCACGGTTGAGACTGTCTGTGAAGTCACTGACCTGTTGAGGCACTGATAAGGGGTTTCCTTTCAAATCAGGATGCTTAGAAGCAATATAGCCTCCAATAAAAAAAAGGGCCATTCGCTCATCATGAGACAATTGGTTGGCCGTGACTGGCAGGTCATCTAGGATGATGAGCTCTGCATCAGTCACAGGTTTGCTGCAGAGATCACAAGCATGGTGAGCAGCTGTATAATTTATTTCATTTTCAGGGTCATTCTGCAGCATCAATTTTGCTCTGTCCAGAGCATGGGTGTGTGCAACGTCCTGGGCAGTAATATAATAGTTACACCCCGCTGACATGCGAAAATGAGCAAAATGGTGCTCGATGTCATCCTGCTGAAAAAAGCCTACAGCCACATATTGATGTCGCAGGGCCGAGTCTGTCGTCAGCAGGTGATTGCATAGGTCTATAAGACATCTGCAAGTCCAGTTGAGGGCACTGGCTGTATCTTTAGTGAGACATTTAATCCTTTGACTGGTATGTGGTTTCATGCGGTTTGCACATTCAGCCCAGAACTCCAGAACTTCCATTTGTTTGGTTCCTGCAGGTGAAAGATCCATAGGAGTTCTCGCAGGATCTCGAAAGCGGATGTGGTCATTCGGCGTTTTGGTGTTAAACACTCTCCAGAGACGAATGACATGGTCAATGAAGAGTGCAGTGTCTTTCCAAGATGGCTTGGACGAGGCAGAAGACTTGAGCGCTGCGCTCGTTTTCTCTGAAAAGACATCTAATACCAGTGAGACCTTCTGCTTCTCAATATTGGTAGGAGAGACAGAAGCTTTTGTCAAATCTGACAGTTTCACCATGGTGGTTCTTTCTTGTTCAAGAAGCTCTTCAAGATCTGACCATCTTGCTGTCAGTTGTTGCTCCTCTTGTCCTGGAGGCGTCAGCTCCACAGTTTTCATCTTTTCAGACTGCCAGTTATTTCTGATGTTCTTTAAGAGATGGACTGTATCATATAGAAGAAAAAGAGGCCTGGCAGGATCCACTGGAGAGGCAGCCTTCCATGGAGATCTAGAATCAGCTTTTGCAAACATTGAGAAAAAAGCCTGATTCACCCGATTATTGTCATTGACTATTGCTACAACTGTGGCACCACTGCTCTCTAGAGAGGCAATTACTTCAGTCACTTGTTGATACTGAAAGGCAGCAGTTAAAGCATGGCAGGGCAAAATTTTGACAATAAAGGTCTGACCTCCAAAGAAACATTTAACCATCATACAGAGGAGTGTTGTCGCAACCTTTCCGGGGCAGTCAACAGAATAGCCAAAGATGGCACCACCCCTGTAGGAGATTGATGCTTTGATATATACCTCATCAACAATTAAAATACAATATGTGTGCCGCTCCTGTGCATCTCTAAAAACTGAAGAGAAAAGCATTTCATCACTTGTGTTCTTTGCAACAGCTGTAATTCTCTTCAACGTTGAGACTGATGGGAGTTGAAGATAGTGTCTCAACTGAATGTATAATGACCTTGACTGTGATAACCAAGTGAATGCAAGAAGGAGATCCTGGTGCGTGTAGATGCGACTGTTCTTTGGGGTATTTGTTAGTGTTACAGATCTTTTGATGAGTGCAGTCTTCTTGTCATCATACTGATCCGATGCATAAGCCATCACAAAGCGAAGAACTTCATCAAGTTGACTCCATGACTTAATTTCCTTTATAAACTGGTGAAAAATCCTCTTCACACTGCAGTATGCTTCATAGTCTAAAATTAACGTCTCACTCTCAACTTTGCTTATAATTTTGAAATGAACAGAAAACTCTGGTATTGGACCGGTTCTCTCATGGCTAAGGAAGATGTAATTGTTCGGTTGTTTAGTACTCGTTGCCAAAAAGCCCATGTCTTTTAGTTTGCGACTTAACAGGTCATGGAAGCTCTCAGATTTTAGTGAGTCAAGTTCGAGAAACTCACTCATTTCATCGATATCCACTGCGCGGGCCTCTTGTGTAGACATTTTTGTGCGGCGTGGAGTAATGGAGGTAGAAGTGGGAACACAAGATGAGGGAACATTAGGAAACACAGATGGGGGCACAGCTGGAACATAATGCCGAGAAGAGGGGATCTTAGTTGTAGGAACATCTTTTGGCCAATGCAGGGCGCAAATCCCCATGTTTCCAGTAACATCTTCTACATTCAGTTTGTTCGGTAAGCTTGCAACCCACTCGTGACACTTAGTTTTGTCCTTTGGAAATCCATAGATTGGTATTTTCTCTTTGGAATCATCAGTTTTATAACCTGTTTTGCAGCCAAACACAGAACACTTTCGTCCCATTCTGAGTGAATATTTGTAAACCCCTAGTCCAGTTCATGTAAAAAGTTGAATCTAGATCTAGATCTAGATTAGATCTACAGTCAAGGCGGTTTCCTACAATCAGTAATGCAGCTCACTCACAGCCACCGTACAGCACGAAACACCACAATTTACAATGCACTGATGTTACAGAATCCCAGTTGATGTGATGAACTAAAACAAAAAAATACAGTTTACAGAATCCTTCGTTCTCTTCTTGACTTGATGAAATGAAATCAAGAGACGGATAAATGAAGGAGTCACTTCTATGTAGATTCTGATCTGTCTAGATATCTTAAAATCTTTATAATCCACAAGTTCACAAGTTGAAGCATGAGTAGCGAATGTGTAATGTAAACTGTCTTTGAATTTCGGGAAATACAGACCGGGTCGATGCCGTACTTATTTCATTTATGGTATCGAGTCTCACTTTACTCTCTATTTCATATTTGTCATGTCGTATCGATTTGGAGTATCGATATTGTCACTAAAAAATCATGGGGAGTAACTGCCCTTTGTTTCTGAGTGAGGCCTGGTGAGGCTAGCCAGTGGTCGGACCACTACATGTCTGACCTACATTCGGCTGACCGGCCTGTAGTGAGAACGCCTCGGCTGCGACTGTCCTACACGACAGCGTCGCTCCTGGCCTATGTGTGGCCTTCGGCCCTATGCTGGCCTATCCCCTGTGCTCACCGACGCGGCTCTTCGGCCCGTCCCCGACACCTACAAGAATAACATTACATTGGTATAATACCATACCATTTCTATTCACTCCACCTCTCCTTACAACCCATGAAGCGTACACACAATAGTTCACA
The DNA here is from genome assembly GCA_963931925.1 of Onchidella celtica. NCBI lineage: Eukaryota > Metazoa > Mollusca > Gastropoda > Systellommatophora > Onchidiidae > Onchidella > Onchidella celtica. The sequence continues at coordinate 102,288,037 of OZ007567.1, read as the reverse complement.
TTTCACTCACCAAACATCTTACGGTAACACACCTCCATCGTAGTACACAATACTCACTCGTGCTACAAATCCATGAACTCAACTTTCATCTATCGCTCATGGCGCACATTGCTATATCCAATATCAAGGACTTCCACATTCCTCACATATACTTATTTACATCATGGTAATAGACGAATATAATACATCAATCATAATTATCAATCATCGTTTCACCTACCAGTCATCACTGGAAAAAACTCTCTCACTAGTCTTCCGGCTGCTCCCCTTATGTTCGCCCACTGGGCTTTCTCTTGCGTCCGCTCTTTAGGACGTTCTAACTTGCAGTGATAGTAATACAGCGCTCTCGCCTCCTTCAGACCCCCACCACTCATAACATGCACGCTTTCCCTTACTTGTCTACGTGCGTTAATTTTACTCTCCTCCTTTCCCCCCGTAATTATTAACTATCGCTCACTCCACTCGTGACAATTAGCCTGCATTACTTGATACCAGGTCATGAGTATCTATTGCTTTTTGATCCTATCTAGAGCGTGCTAATTTATAACTGTCGAATTCGCAGACACATACCGCCTTACTCAAAAATATTGAAACTGATTTTAAAATAGTCAAACGAATGACAAAAATATATATTTACTCATCAGGAAAATGTGTTCACGGATACATTAAAAGTCCTCCAAAACATAGACATTTGGAACTTGTCGAAGTGTTCCGAATATGGGACACTGGGCAGTATAGGGTTATTTTGACGGATTGTTATGATAGTGACGTTATATATCAGACCCACTGTTCTAAGTGGAGCAATCTCACAGGCGGCAACGTAAACAAGTAGACTCAGAAATATCCATGTAATAAACAATGGTATTCGCGTGGCCGCCTTTATTTTCCAGCTGGAAGGTCACTGTTCTGCCAGTTCATTCTACATAGACTACACATTATCTGCGAACCTCATTCTTCGTTTCGGTATGTTATTTCCATAGGTTGTTGATGTGTACACGTCATTTCAAACCCCCCTCCGTGATATCACCATGTTATATCACAAATAGTACATTCGTAAACTGGGCAGATGTGTATGGCTTAAAATCAACAAGGAAGACACAGTTCTCATTCTTCCCGGAAATCTGAGATCAATCTGATGACTTCGTGAAGGCCTACATTTGTCTGTAGTGCATACATTACATTTACTTTGTTCCCATTCTTGAATCATTAATTATTTTATTCGTTATCAGCGTGACATTCTGTGCTTTCCCTATCTTCTTGTGTTTGCCTCGGCTGTAAATAAAACTAGGGCGCGGTTATTCTGACCCCATGGCTATTCTAATACCAAAACGATTTTGTGGCCACTAACTCGAGCCGGGATGTGAGGGCACTGGCTGCTCTTCACTGAATACTCAGCATATTTTAGTCAAATAGTTTCTAATGCAGTATTGACGAAATCCTAACCGATATCCAAACCTAAACGTAATCGTAATCCTATAAGAAATAGAAAAACGGACCATCTTGGCAACAACAACAACAAAAAAATTACGACTAATGTGGAAACCGTAAGAGCCTTGCATTGTACAAAAGTTCCCAGGAAAGACGTGATGAATTAAAAGTACACAACCATAATACATTTTAAGCAATGGCGTAAAACAGAATAGTTCAGTTACTGTTTCGAATGAATTACGAACTCGCTCAGTTCTTTTTTCTCAAATGGAGCTGATCACTACTACAACATCACGTAGACTGATGTAAAATGCAACAGTACATGATCGAACACAATGGTACCATTCGAATATAGAAAGGTGCAAATACATGAGCGCAATAACGTTTTACACCAGTGTGCAATTCATAAATGCGTGATAGGAAATATAATAAACCGAGGAGACAAAAGCTAAGAAAAAGTAGGATCCTACGCATTTTTTGTACCAAGACTCCTACTCGGCGTTTAGAAACCGGACACGGTCCGCTTCTGGACAATAATTATGTTAATCGCCTCTAGCCTGCCACGACACGTCTTTCACTGGTCGGGCATCGTGTCGAGCGGTGGGTTGGGATTGACCTAATTTTTAGATGATCGCAAGCCGGAAGAACAATTAATTAACCCACAACAGGATTGGCAACTTTTAGGAAACGCAGGATGAATTATCGGGGTAATATTGTTGACCTACTGAGGTATTTCTGTCGAATATCGCATGAATGGTTGGAATGCTGAAGACGGTCAAGGGCCATTCTAGTGTTTGTGACTACCAATAGCTGTGACGGATTTAGAAATAAACAGTGTGCCCGGTCATATTTCCAACTTCGTTTTTGCACGGTGGGAGAAGACAGCTACGCATGCAGTCATACTGTCACTCATAATTAAGATGTTTAAGAAACTGAATTCCTATTCGAAAGTTTTAAATCTTTCTTATCTGTAAAAGTTAAAAATCCCAGCCTGGGATAGTTCATTGGAATACATCATTAACTATCTGTTGCACTGACATGGAAAGTTGTTGTTGTTTTTAAATCACTTCCGATACATGCAAAATTGATTTAAGATACTCAGATAAATGCAGATACCAAACAAAACCAAAAAAAATGGTGATAAAATCAAAAAGGTTTTAAAATAGAACCCTGGGCACCGGGTGACTATTCGAAATATACAACACTGGACGCTAGACGGTTAAAAGTTAAACTATGAAGCCACGCGGCCACTATATTTGATAGGCCAAACTTAAACCCCAATATGTGATGAATGGCGAAATTGGCAGACACACTAGACAAGGAGAAACAAACAGTAAACAAAACGAAATCCTCCGAGTTGATGCACCAGTGAAACTAGGTTGATGTGTTGACATAAATCTGTCAGGAACCTGTTCGCCTTTCCATTATCTTCCTGGGTTCCAGTTGATAATCGTACTGGGCGACTTGGGCTTTGTCGTATCGATTTTATCCCAACAAAAATAGGTGTACATCGAGGAATTGGTCCGTTTACCGACACTGAGCTAGTCCGTCAAATTTTCATTTTTGTTTTTTTTTCCTCGGGCAGAGACAAAAAATTGCCAACTCATAAATCAAAATATCAGAACGGAATCTGACATTTAATCGACAATGCTAAGCGAATGATAAAGAGGGGGGAAGAAGAAAGAGTGGGCAGAGAGGGATATGGCGAAGGAGGGGAGTATGTGCATGCTCGTATCAGTCTATAAATGAAATAATTAGCACCAAACGTGGCCACTATTTTATGCTCACAAGAAGTTCTTCCGAAGAATGTTGTAATTAAAACATACGGTAATTAGTTCCATGATTTTCTTGCAACCTCAGACGTACGCGTATGTCACTTCCACTGTTGGATTTACAAAGGGGGCTGTTCGACCAATTCTGGTTTCTGTTGTTTGTTTTTTAATTCCTGCTCCTTTTCGATGGTGCCACTATGTTGATTAGCACTTTGCTGTTATCTGATAGTCTATATAGTAATTCGGGTGTCAGGTCAGAAAAATCTGCTACTGGTAACATGTAATCCAGTACAACCTGTTTCATGAACTGGTACGCTAGCATGGTATCAGTGGGCGTGCACCTGTCGGTGCAAACGGCCAGGGCGGAGGAGGTTTCATCTAACCCAACGGCCACATGCTAGGGCACAATGTGACCTTCAGTACTTGAGTCCTTCATATTGGCCCCCGGTAGCGGTGTGGTCGTAGGCTTGTTTGCCTAAATCACAGACGAAGAATTGAGCAAACTTCCCGGACGCAGCTTCGAAGCTGGCGGCAGCAGGCCAGTGGTTGACTGATATCGCAGATGGCAATATACCGTCACTCTGGCCCGGATATCGTGACACAGAGCATCCACCAGTATTGGTGTTCTTTGGTTTGGGTCTTTCACCCTAGTCAGTTGGGGCTGCGAGGCTGTGGAGTAGCCTATAGGCAGCCGGTCAGGCAATATGACTGTCCCTCTGGCATCCTCCTGCACCTGGATACATTTCCAGTCGTCTTGACCCTGTCTTGCCACTTGGATAAGTTGTGTCCAGGCGAGAGAGTGAGTCTGATGTTTGCGCAGCTCTTTCTCACTAAAAACAAATTCTTTGCGCCAGTCTTAACACTCACCTCGTCTTCTTTCATCTTTGTCTCGTCTTCTTTCCTCTCAAAATTCCAACGGCGATGGGCGAGTGCGGTGGCAGCAGGTTTGGATAGACTGGAAGCTGTTAGCACAGACCTACACGTTGGTGGCTGTGGGCTATGGTCGCTTCATCGTCGATTGAAGTGGAGGCGTGGGGAGGCAGCACCCACAGTAGCTGGGCAGCCTTATTTAAGGATAGCACTGCTCACCTCAACTGAGGAAGGGGCTAGAAAAGGTGCCCTAAAGAAAGCCCACTTCACATCACCCTGACTGGTATACCGCGACCAGTGGGGATCCCTTTTTGCGGTCGAAACAAAAAGAAATTCAGCTTACTCAGGCTAGGAGCCTGGAATATACGCACACTACAGGACAACTCAAACAACCCGGAAAGACGCACTGCACTTATTGCCATTGAGCTCAGCAGGTACAACCTGGACATAGTGGCACTCAGTGAGACCAGACTCCCTGATAGTGGCCAACTCAAAGAGCTCAGTGGTGGATACACCTTCTTCTGGAAAGGCAAGGGTGCAGTCGAACCGAGACAGCATGGTGTTGGGTTTGCAATTAAAAATGACCTTGTCAGAAACTTGCAGTCCATGCCAATTGAAATAAATGACAGGCTAATGACACTCAGGATCCCAGTTGGGAAAAGCCAGTCAGCCACCCTCATTAGCGCATATGCGCCCACCATGACAAACCCAGATGAAGCCAAAGACAAGTTCTATTCTGATCTAGAATCTGTCATATGCTCTGTCCCGGCAGCTGATAAGCTGATTCTCTTGGGGGACTTCAATGCTAGGGTTGGCTCAGAAATCTCAGCGTGGCCAAATGTTTTGGGCCCTCATGGAGTTGGTTCATGCAATAACAATGGGTTGCGCTTACTTACTTTGTGCGCTGAATTTGGCCTGTTCATTACCAACACAAATTTTAGTCTCCCCGTGAGAAACAGAACGTCATGGATGCATCCCCGCTCAAAGCATTGGCATCTCATAGACTATGTCATTGTGAGGAAGACTGACAGAAAGGATGTCCTTGTAACAAAGGCGATGTGTGGTGCCGAGTGTGGAACTGACCACAGACTCATTGTTTGCAAGCTCAGACTAACATTGAGGCGCAATAGACGCCCTCAAGGGAAAGCGCCACCTAAACACCTAAATGTTTCAAAACTCTGCTCAGCTGAGAAACAGAGCGAGCTCTCATCAGAACTCTCCTCAAAATTGGATTGCGTGACTTTTGACCCTGAGAACATTGAAAAGAGCTGGGCTGACCTAAATACGACTGTACACTCTTGCGCCAGCAGCACAGTTGGTTTTCCTGTCCGCAAGCACCAGGACTGGTTCAATGATAATGATAATGAAATCAAAGTGCTCATCAAAGAAAAAAATAGTCTCATCCAAGCTCACTGCAGTGACCCCTCTTCCACAGCAAAAGCTGATGCACTGCGTGCATGTAAGGGTGTACTCCAGAAGAAGCTGAGGAAAATGAAAAATGACTGGCTTGAAGAGCGAGTAAGAGAAACTCAGAAATATGCCGACACAAACAACACTAGAAAGTTCTTTGAGAGCTTCCGAGCTGTGTTTGGACCATCCCGCTCTGGCACTACGCCACTTCTTGCGTCAGATGGTTCAACACGCATTGTTGAATTGAATGCCATAATTCAGCGTTGGGCAGAACATTTCGGAGGTGTGCTAAATCGGCCATCAAATATAAATACTGAGTCCATTGACCGCCTCCCTCAGACTCCTATAAATGCAGCTCTTGCCAAGCCATTCACAGCAAATGAGACCCGAACTGCCACAAATCAGATGTCCTTTAACAAATCACCAGGCGTGGATTCAATTCCTGCTGAGGTGTATGCCTTCGGTGGAGAAAAGCTTATTGAAAGGTTGACCGAGTTGTTCAATCATATGTTGAAAGCAGGGAAGCTGCCACAGGACTTCAAAGATGCTTCAATCATCCATCTGTACAAAAACAAAGGGGACAGCCAAGTCTGTGACAACCATCGGGGAATCTCTCTACTTTCAATTGCTGGCAAAATATTGGCAAGAATGCTTCTGAATCGCCTTCTTGATCACCTCTCGTCAAATGACTTGCTTCCCGAGAACCAATGTGGCTTTCGTAAAGAGAGGGGAACGGCGGATATGATTTTTGCTGCCAGACAGATTCAGGAAAAATGCATGGAACAAAATAAAGCGCTGCATATCACATTTGTTGACCTCACAAAAGCATTTGACACAGTGTGTCGTGAAGGCCTCTGGAAAATCTTGGCGAAGTTTGGGTGTCCACCCGAATTCATCACAATAGTGCGCCAGTTTCATGATGGCATGCAAGCTGCAGTCAAAAGCAACGGCAGTGTTTCAGAGCCCTTTGCTGTCACAAATGGGGTAAAACAGGGTTGTGTCTTAGCCCCAACTCTGTTCAGCATCATGTTCTCTACAATGCTACAAGAAGCCTTTAGCTCTCCTCCTCAAGGGGTAAGCATCAAGTACCGAACTGATGGCAGTCTATTCAACCTCAGGAGACTTCAGGCAAAAACCAAAACCAAAAGTACTCAAGTCTGTGACCTACTATTTGCTGATGATTGTGCACTTCTGGCACACGATGAGGATAGCATGCAAAACTGTGTTGATAAGTTCTCTAGTGCCTGTGACAACTTTGGCCTCACAATAAGCACAAAGAAGACGGAAGTGCTCCATCAGCCTACTCCAGACGACAAGTATCTTGTGACCCCAAATATCAAAGTCCATGACAGTCTTCTGAAGGTGTCGGAGAACTTCACCTATCTTGGCAGTACACTGTCTTCCGCGGCTCGTGTTGATACTGAAATTCTCTCAAGAATCAGCAAAGCCAGCTCTGCATTTGGCAGGCTTCGAAAGAGAGTATGGGATGTTGCCGGCATTCGCACAGACACTAAGCTGAAAGTGTACAATGCTGTGGTCCTTCCCACCCTACTCTATGGGGCTGAAACCTGGACAGTGTACCAATCGCATGCCAGAAAGCTAAACCACTTTCATCTGGCCTGCCTTAGAAAGATCCTAAGGATCAAATGGCAGGATAAAATTCCAGACACTGAGGTCCTCAATCGAGCCAAGGAATTGAGCATCTTCTGCCACCTGAAAAAAATTCAGCAACGTTGGGCAGGACATGTTGTCAGAATGCCCGACTCCAGACTCCCTAAGCAAATCTTCTTCTCTGAGCTCTCCAATGGAACGAGGAATATTGGGGCCCCAAAGAGACGTTACAAAGACACTCTCAAGCAATCACTGAAGGCCTTTGCCATTGATGTGAGTAAGTGGGAAAAGCTCTCGCTTGATCGGGCAAATTGGAGGGCGGCCCTTACCAGAGGCAGCAAAGCATGGGAAGCTGACAGAGTCCAGCAGGCTATCAAAAAAAGAGAACGGCGCAAAAAAAGGCCCAGAATATCGTTACAATTAAAGTGATAACCTATTTCACAAAGACATACTGTAAAGACTTAAAATATTGAGCATCTAGCTCATAGCTTCACTGAGCGTAATTATGACATATATAACATGTACAAACAATGGTTAATCTAACGTAATGGTATCCTGGCAGCAGTAGGTCTGGTCCCTTGGTTTGCCATTTCCTCATCTCATTGACCCGCAGACAAAGGCGTCAAGGTTGTCTGGAACTCAGGTCTTGGTCAGAATGGACGCTAGTGGATAAAGGAATCACATAAATTTTGAGAAAGTATGCCCATAACTTGTAGGACAAATAATGTGAAACCATCCACGGTCTCCGAATAAGGTGAAAAATGCTCAACCTCAATGTTTACAGACTATATAATGATACTAAATTAACCGGGACAACACATCGGCTTGTAGATTATCATTCCCAGGTATAGCTCTAATGGTAAATTTGTATTCCTGGAGCGCAAGGCTCCATCGGGTAAGTCGCGCATTTCTCGCTCTGTTCGACTTGAGGAATAGTAATGGACGATGATCCGTTTCAATTATAAATTCGGACATTAATAAGTATCGAGAAAATGCATCGACCGCGTAAACAATCGCGAGACACTCACGTTCGATAATCGCATATCGAGTCTCTCTATCAAGTAGCTTCCGGCTTGCGTAAAAGCACGGACGTAAGGAACCTTCATGCTCTTGGAGCAACACGGCGCCGATACCTTTATCCGACGCATCTGTACGGACGACGAAGGTCTGGCGAATATCTGGTAAAACAAGCAGGGGGAAAGTAGAAAATAAATTCTGAATAGTCTGAAGGGCATCAGCGCACTGAGGCGTCCAGACGACTTTATTTGGAAAATTCTTCCTCGTTAGATCAGATAACGGGGCTGAAAGGGAAGAAAAATTTGGTATGAACTTCCTGTAGTAATTCAAAAGTCCCAACAATCTACGGACTTGTTTTTTAGTTTTAGGGGGTTGAAGTTTCAAAATAGTGGATATTTTGCGATTGTCTGGAGTCTGAACCCCGCGGGTTATGGTATGACCCAAGAAGTTTATGTGGGAATAGCCCAAGAAGACCTTACTGGGCCTCGCGGTAAGGCCAGCTCGGCGAAGAGTGGCAAAGACTTCACGAAGGGCCATCAAGTGGCCAGCCCAATCGGTCTGAAAAATACATATATCATCGAAGTAGGATAACACGCAGCGCAGTTCATTTAATAAGATGTTCATCATGCGCGCGAAAGTTGCTGGTGCAGTAACCAGTCCAAAAGGCATATATTTCCATTGCATTAAACCCAAAGGGGTTTGAAAGGCTGTATACTGTTTACTATCCTCTTCGAGAGGAATCTGCCAATATCCTTTGGATAAGTCTATTTTAGAGAAGATAGTGGCGTTAGATAACCGCGCGAAAAGGTCCTCCTGATTGGGAATGGGTTCCGCATCATAGATGGTAATAGCATTGAGCTTTCTATAGTCAATGCAGAAGCGCACGGTATCGTCTTTCTTCTTGACTAACACAATGGGCGAGCAATAAGGGCTTGTAGACCGCTCTATTACGCCTAATTGTAACATTGCACGTACCTCGGTGATTATTGTTTCGTGAGCGTGCAGCGGGTACGGGTACGGTTTTACAAAAACAGGCACGTCTGTCTGGAGACGGATTACATGTTGGACTAAAAACGTACAACCGGGCAGGTCAGTGAACACTGTCGCAAATTCTTGGAGCAGGTCCGTAAGGTCCTGTTTTTGAGACGGCGTAAGCTCATCACTGATATTAATATCACTGATGCTCTCGGAGGCTTGTAATATGGGCAAGGATCTGTCGATACTTAACGGGTCCTCGTCGTCGACAGTAACTAAAGCCGCGTTGGCCCTTGCGATGACATGAACGGAGTCGCCTCGACGACGATCATCGCTAGGCAGGTACTTTTTGAGCATATTAATATGGAATACTTTTTGCTGCCCGCGGATGTCTATCAAGTAATTGACTCTGGAGAGTCTCTTTTGGACTCTATATGGTCCCTTCCACGTTAGAAGGAGTTTATTTTGCGTTTGAGGCAAAAGTACAAATGTCAGATCTCCGACGGTTAAGGCGCGCATTTGGGCGCCCTGATCGCGATAAAATTTTGAAGAACTCGCTCTAGCGCATGCAAATTGCAGAGCGGTTTTGCATGCATTAATAATTCGTTGTCGGAGATCGACAACATATTGATACGCGGAGCGCGTATCATAATCATCGGTTTCCGAACCGGTGAACAATTGACTAAGAATGGCCATCGGGCCACGTGGTTTACGTCCGTATAATAGTTCAAATGGGGAGAAACCCGTGGACGCGTGCGGGAGTTCCCTATAGGCGAAAAGAATAGCGGGGAGCTGACGGTCCCAGTCTCCTGGTCTATCGGCAGATACGCGGGCTAACATTGCCTTCATGCTCGCGTTCCACCGCTCGCAACAACCGTTTGATTGCGGATGATAGGGGGACGTTAATTTCTGCCTAATGCCCGCTAACTCCAGCACCTTTTTGTATAGTTCAGAGGTGAATTGTGGACCTCTGTCGGAAAGAATCTCGCCGGGAAATCCGACTCGCGAGAAAATAGTCATAAGCGCTTCAGCGATATGGTCAGCCGTAATGTCTTTCAAGGGAATAGCCTCAGGCCAGCGCGTCGCGTAGTCGATGACCGAAAGAATAAAACGGTGGCCCCTATCTGATTTAGTAAGAGGGCCCACCAAGTCAATCGCGACCCGCTGAAATGGGATTGAGACTGGAGGCATTTCCTGTAGGGGCGCGCGCGATGCCTTACCTTTGGGTGTACGTTTTTGACACACATCGCAGCGCGCCACAAAACGGTTGACGTCCGCGTATACTCCAGGCCAAAAAAAATGTGCCAATATTCGTGACTTGGTTCTGGCTGAACCTTGGTGGCCTGAAAAGGAAGTGTCGTGCGCGAGACGCAAAATATCACGACGGAACGACTTAGGAACTACCAGCTGTTCGACGGCGTCGCGTTTATTTCTGAAATTTCTATAAAGTAATTTATTCTTAATAAGGAATGGAGAGGCATTTCCATTCTGAGGTTGAACCCTCGCAAACAGCGGTTGAAGTGAAGAGTCGTTTTGTTGTTCTCTGTAAAAAATGGAAGGCGTGACATTGAAATCAAAAACGGGGGTCGCTAAATTACTATCCGGTGGACGCTTTGACTGTTGTCGGGTGATTACACACGCAACTTCTTCTGTCCAGATGTTCAAGTCGCCGTCAGGTGTATCGTTCACCTGTGGTAAGTTACCAATTATTAAATCGGCAACCGGATTCGGTAAAACACACGCCGTTACGACACCGGTAATAAATGGCGTGGCGACGTAGACCTCCGCGAGTCGGAAACGCTCGACGGAGCCCCCAAAAGTAATACATGTTGTCTCTTGTTCAATAAGTTGGGTTGGTCGAACCAAAGACTCCCGGACACCTATGGTGGTGCATCCTGTATCCCGTAACACGGACGCGGGTATGGCATTTACATGACCTTTATATAATGTCAATGACCCGTGCTGATGAAGGGCCGACATCACCGGGACGGCGCCCGTCATGGGCGACGTGAGTTCGACGGGGCTGACATTCTGTGCAGCCGGAACTACGACAGTGCAAGCATTCGCAGCCTCGAATTTTACTTTACAATCCTTTGATATATGCCCAGGTCTATTGCACCGATAGCACCTGATAATATTCACGTTACGTTGGGGTGGCATTGGAGGCGCGTTATATGGAGTAGTAAAATATGCCCAAGGAGGTGGGCATGGTGGGTCTTGATACTGGAAGCCCTTGCAATTATCCCGACGCGGTGGACCAGAAAAATTTTGCGCTTGTGGTCCAGTGGGTGGTCCAGCACGTCGCGGAAAACCGCGCGATCGATTCGGTGGCGGTTGGGAGTATGCCCTCGGAGACGGTGTCTGGCGATTAGTAGGACGGGAATTTCTACTTCCCGCAGGTGGAGCACCACTGACTCCGGCATAAAAGGGTTCGCTTGTTTTTGGTTTCGCCAGCGAACGATTGGGATGGGCAGAAGCGTACTGCTCCGCCAACGACGTGGTTTCTATTAATGTTTTCGGTGCCCACTCTTTAAGGTGGGACACCAGATCAGGGTGACACGCGTTATAAATTTGGTCCTTTAATATTAGCTCGTACAGCCCTTGAAAGCTACCGTCAGCGATGCCGGCTAACTGAATCCAGCGGTCGAGGTAGTGCTTTAATCGATCAACGTACGTAGAGAAGTTTTCGGATGGGTCCGGTTTACACGTCCGGAATCGTTGGTGAAACCCGTCCTCTGTATGTTGAAATCTTTTGAGAAGAGCCTTTTTAAGGACATCATAGTTTTTAGAATCTTCAATATTGAGGCCATGAAATACCTCAAGCGCACGACCAGTCAATAAATTTGCAAGGCACGAAGTCCATTCCGTGCGGTCCCAACCGGCGGCTACAGCGTGGAGCTCAAAGCGATGGATGTAAGAATCGATGTGGTCGATCTTATCATTGTAGGTCGGTAGCTTCGGCTTAGTTTTAACATTATTCGCGGATGCTAGAGGAGCCGCGGTGGGCTGGATGGCCTGCAATTCTAGTTTCTTTAGAAAAATTTCATGCTCTCTTTGAGCCGCGTTCTCAGCTCTTTTTCGTTCTTCTTTTTCTCTTTCTCGTTCTTCTTTTTCTCTTTCGTGTCGTTCTTTTTCTCTTTCTCGTTCGCGTTCCTCGGCCTTCTCGGCTCGTTCTGCGGCGCGCTCCTCTCGAGCCAGCTCTTGGTCTTCCTTTTGTTTCCTTTCGCACCAAGCGGGTAGCTGATCATCGGGGACGCCCAACAGCTTCGCCGCGTTAATATAGGCAGAGTAATCAGTCATTATGGTTAAGACTCCGAATAAGTCTCTATATGAGATCTAGTATTGATAAAGGTCAGGTATCCGGATCCTTCACGCGATAACCTGCGTACAGTGAACTATGTTAGCACTGTATTCTTTACGATTATCCGATTAAAATAACAATCTTAATTATTAACCTGAAGTTATCAATTATCCCTGAGGCCAATTGACCTCGTCGGGTGGCCGCTACTAAGAACGACGAATTACCAACACTGTTCCTTCGTTATACAACTTGCAGTGTCCTTACTGTTATCACTGCGTAACTAATGTTTATGACGTATAAATCAACGACAATTTTATTTCGTTGATTAAAATTACAGCTATCTTTATATAGCTATCGTATATTTTAAATTCCGAGGTAAATTCTATTACCTGAAGTTCTTTTTAAGAACTAGTATTTCAGTACTTAGTTACTGAAGATTCAAGGCAGGTGCACAACTGCGCTTGAATGGGGAATCTCTATTCCCAACAATATATTTAACTTCCGGCCTATGAGCCTTACTCGTCACAACAACCAGAGAATATAATCAATGCGTCAACATTGACGCATGATTCACACAGGCAATATATTTAAGAAAAGGAATGTATAATTACAATGTACGTAAGGTGTAATAAAAAAAAACAACACGAAACTCGACGCTAGACTAACAAGAAAAGACGGACAATAACAAACTCTACAGTCTGAACATATTTACAGATAGGATTAAGAAGAGGACAAGAGAGACGTCTTCCTAAAACAACGAGGAAGATAGAAACGCTACAATCTAAACAAAATGTACAGATCCCTATCAAAGTCTATTCTCACGAATGCGAATCCTCACTGTTTTAATCACCACTGGTTGTTGCGAGACCGCAGACGTTGTCGTCGAAACGGCAAAATCGGCGACCAAGCCACCACTTTGGCACAGAGGACACGCACACGTAAGAACGCCCTCGCCACCGCCCGTGGGTTCCTAAACACAGAGAAAAAGTAAAATGAGCCTGTAAAACAGAAGGAGGAACACTCAACTCCTTAACGCAGACGATATTAAGGATGGAATCACTTAACTCAAGGAACTGGTGGAGATTCCTTTAGCCCTTGCGTACACCACAGTCAGTACGTTTGTCTTTCTTCGTTTAGTTATGTTGAAGTCTCCTTGGCCTCGATCCTCGGGTCAATGGGAGAGCCGGAAATATGTGGAACAAATAATGAAAGAAAGCAGTATACAAAACTAAATACAATGAAGTAATTAAAGTAGCTCAACGTGAAGACCACGTGAGCACTGAAACTGAAAAAAAACAAAAGTTAATCAAAGAGAAAAACGATATACTCTAATCTAAATAAACTATAAACTAAACAATGTCCCCTCCAGTGTCGCGATGTGGGTTACATGGGGATATTTCGACTGACACTCTTTCGAGGTCCGCTCCCACAATCGACGAACACACAAAAATAAATACTTGCACTCTAGAAACTAAATAAATCAATTGCTTTCAATTTTAGCAGAACTGTAGAGCAGTTTAATTACAGGAATTAATGTAACAAATATAATTATAAATATATATATCAATTCAAAGGCAACTGAATCTAACTAATGGAACTACAGCTTTTATAAAGACTAACGAATTCAATCTAACTACTTGCAGGTCATATGAGTTATATGGCAAATAGAATCCGCGCACGTGGCGACGGATATAACAGTTTAAATTCTATTAATTCAATGAGACATGTTATGATGTGGACATTTCCTCTAGACACGCCATGGAGAATGCTTGTACAACCATGCGTTGTCTGGCGGTAGCTCTGAAAACTGTCTGGCGGTAGCTCTGAAAACTGTCTTCAAAAGTAAGTAGAACGGTTCACTTTCATCATTACAAATTAGTATAGACTCTCACCATGCGGCCCTCACTGGGAGTGAGAGCGCTGGATGTAAACGCTGTGGGTTTATATCAAACCAAGTAGCTTAGGCTCTGGAGCTTTAAATCAGGCCCCTCACAATGGACTGCTCAACTGCGTCTCCATGTCCCTCATCTGGCTGAGGACTATCGCCGTCCACCTCGTAAATGGATTTTCTACATGTGGCCCAGAACTAAGTTCTGCATGGCCTTAAATACTGGACTGCATCTGCAGCTTACCGTCTAATTCCTGGATTGTGATTGGTGCAACCACTTCTAGCTCAGCTGCCGAACTGAGTTATTTTAAGTAACAGCCCTACGCAACGACCTTGGGTCGACATCAAAGGTCGAATTACTTCAATACAATATAATATAAATTTTATAGCAATAAATTCTTAACATGTTCAAAACCCCGAGCTTTTACTCTGGATCACGGTTTTTCTGTACGTCAACAGACGTCTCAATAACATTTAATTCCTACTCACCCCTTCCCTCTTTACTACCCCTAGTTCAAAACACGAGATACAACAAGTGCTCAGTCATGCACACCTACGCTGTCCCTCTATCCTTCCCCACCTTCTGTCTATCTATCAGGGAAAAAACTGTTCAAAACACATTGTTTACGAGACCAGCTCAAGGCCAAGTTATGCTGGCTCGTACAATAATTACGTTTCTAAAAATTACTTACTGCTCTCGCAAAAATTTACTCTTATGAATTAAATCTGGTCTTGACAGTACTGAACCAACGGAGCACTCTTGCCATTTATGCGGAAGGGTCTGCAGGGCAAAAATAGGACTTATCAGTAACATGAGAAGCCATAAGTCATGAAAGAACAGCCTTTCCATTCTGTCCTCTGTGTCCTTTAGTTCTCTTTATTGTCCATGTGTTGAAATTCTCAACAATTTCTGTTCTTTATTCCTCTGGTGTTGTTAAGGTCATCATCATACCTGATGGACGAACTATTATATATAGTAATTCAGTTTTGTTAAAATTAATGACCATGCCTTTCTGTATTAGGGTTATCTTTTGCTTGTTGTAAAATGATTAGTTTTTTCATAACCTTCTTGTTGCCTGCTCATCTGAAAGACTGGGTAGACAGAGAATACGAGAAGGAGGTTGAGGAGGGAAAAACAGATGTTTAATCCACGCGTGCATAAACTAATTAATGGTTGGTATTAGTATCTTATGCTATGTCCCCTGTCCATACAGGACACGGGGCGAAGCAATCCACAAGCCCGTACCAGAGTGGTGTCATCATTATCAAATATTTTCTCGTCACCATCTTTTAACCTTAGCCAAAAAAAACGAATACTGCGAGAGGGCCTTTACCATGGTGACTTTATCATTGTTATACCTTACCCCTATTCAGATGATTAATTGAATTAGTTTGCTTCTGTATATTAGGAATGGCGCTAGTCTTTAAACTTTCTTGTACTGATCTTGTGTCTGTTGTCTAGCATGCATTCGTTAAATTAACCGCCAGGCTTCACTGTCTTGAAAAACACTTCCCATGTAAAAACGTAATCTTTATATGAGTGACCCTTGACCAAATATCGATACGAGTTCCTGCCCACACCGATATAACCATGGCGAACAGCTAGATCCCCCCTCCCCCCTGCTAGTCATTACATGTATGTTGGTTGTGAGCCATCTCAGATAATTATTCAGGAATATCAAGGAAGCGTGGAGTCTCGAAACGATCTTATCTTCCGACAAGGTGTGTGGCAAGCCGCACATGAAGTCCAAACAGTCAGCTGTTCGGGGTTAAATCATTATTCTCATAAAGATATTGGACAGGAGGAAAACATGATCACTTTGCTAAAAACTCATTCATTTTCTGGCCCCGAAAAGGAACAACCGTTAGTAATAATTCTTTCAAACTTGAGTTTGAAAGCATTGCACATTAATTGGAGAAATGTCAAATCTTGATTGGTCAAGCCACACTCTTGTAACTGCTGGCAAACATATTATGTTACAGAAGAAAGAGGGTCAAAACGAGGCCATGACATTCTAAATACGAAGCCACAAATATGAAACAAGCCGACAACATTACTTTAATGGACAGAGAGATTTACGTAAATTATTTATTTCATATACTTGAGAATTTTTTATAATGAAACCCAAGAAATCCATTTGCGCCAAGGCTTCTACGATACACGTTCCCATAGGAGGTGTTAAAGCAAGTTCACATCCATGATGTGTTTGATGGCATATCTATCTATCTATCTATCTATCTATCTATCTATCTATCTATCTATCTATCTATCTATCTATCTATCTATCTCTCTATCTATCTATCTATCTATCTATCTATCTATCTATCTATCTATCTATCTATCTATCCATCCATCTATCTGTCTATCTATCTATCTATCTATCTGTCTATCTATCTATCTATCTATCTATCTATCTATCTATCTATCTATCCATCCATCTATCTGTCTATCTATCTATCTATCTATCTATCTATCTATCTATTTATCTATCTATCTATCTATCTATCTATCTATCTATCTATCTATCTATCTATCTATCTATCTATCTATCTATCTATCTATCTATTTATCTATCTATCTATCTATCTATCTATCTATCTATCTATCTATCTATCTATCTATCTATCTATCTATCTCTCTATCTATCTATTTGTCTGTCTGTCTGCCTTTGTCTGTCTGTCCTTCCGTCCGTCCGTCTGTCTCTACCTATCTGCTTGTATTGGGAAAGATGGCCAGAAATCGATCCTTGCCTGCTTCTCTTAACGCTAAGATCTCTACTTTGAGACTTTCCCCTTGTCGGCAGAAGCTCTATAACCGCCTGTGTGAACATTATCTCCCAAGCCTGGTCTGTCACGCTGCTGACTTCTCCTACATGCCATTTTCTGTCCAAGGTTTACATCCTACGTCCTCATCATCAACGTAGATCAGCACCATTGATGCCAGAATAGCATCAAAGCTCCTTTCATCATGGAAATAAGAAAGAAGCCCACCTCTACAATGGTGGTAAATCCTGGTTATTTACATCTTCGAGATGGGACGTGCAGGGAAAATCTACATCGTCCACACGTATTAAACCTTGAGAGTCTAATGAAAATGCATCAACAGGATTACGCAGCACTGAACGTATTGAATACGAGATCCGAGAACAACAGTGTATCTAGAAGCACCAAATTAAGGTGATGTCAGGAGGGGCGTATTCCTTTAATAATTTTGCTGTGAAGAGTAAGACAATAAATCATTCAGGTCGTGGAAGTTTGACCATATTCTCAGATTCCAATCAATGTTGCATAATTTTTTTTTCTGTCCTTTTCATCCTGGAGTCCTAAAACAAGTTGTAGATTCTTGATGGAGAATCAACGTTATTATAGATTCAACTGTCTGACATCAAAATAATACCAGGGCATATGTTATGTCAGGAAAGCAATGGAGCCTTGGGTTTCTCTACGGTCTTGCCATTGTTGCCTAGGTAAAGTACTTTGCCAACTGCAGTCTATGACTAGCCTTTGTAACATTATTATGTTTATCCCTGGTCATGACAGGAGCAACACATCAGCTCTGGGAAGCGAAGCTCGACAGATGAAAGTATTGGTAAAATATCGTGATATTTGGATGCCACTGAGATGAGTACCTTTAAACTTATCATCAATGTCTTGTCACTATGAAAGGGATGGACGCTATCGTTTAGTCCAAATATGGCTAAAAGTAAACGTGTATGTAGCAAAGCTTCGAGTAAGAAAGAATGCAGAAACGATACAATAAAAGGCAAAGGAAATGGAAAGACAAATCAAGCCTTCCATCGATTGATTTCATCAGGACAAAAAATGCAACAGGATAGAAAATTGAAGCAATAAAACAAATGAACAACTCTTTCTTTTTGCCATATTTTGAGTTTGCTTCATGCCTCGCTGCGACCCCACAGCTTTTCTGTGGTTTTTATAATATTTCGTTGCCGTTTGTCTCGTTTCGCTGTGCATTTTCCAATATTTTCTTCTTTTTTGTATGCAATTAATGGATACGCCGTAAGTACAGCCCCAGGGAGTAAGATCTCCCTGACAGTGTAGAGAAAGAGTTCGCCCACTCCGAGGCAGGAGTTGTTGAAAGTCAATTTTTATCTGAAACTGAAGACAATCTTCCACCACCTCTGAAATCAGAAAAGTGCACCTGATATGACACATGATGCAACATTTCAGCGAGAACGTAATTTCTGTGAAAAAAAAATCAGGAGTTTTCAACTTCAGGTGTGAAAAAAAAATATTAATATAATAAATGGTGACAAGAGTAACATGAATTCGGCCAAGCAGATTATATAAAGTAAATCTTTAGAAACTCAATAAACACATAACAAAAATCCATATTAACATTCGCCTTTCTCTTCATATACAAGTGTTAATACAACATTCCTTAATTGCTGAGTCTATGGTGATCTCCCATATTAAACTTTAAGCCACTGCCCTACTCTCTGTGCAACCTTTTCTGCCTCAGTTGGATGTTAATGGCTTAAGTGCAGCACAGATCATGCTGTGAGTGAGTACGGGTTCCTTGCTTTGATCTTACTGGTTAAAGGGGTGTAAAAGCTTTCGCTGGCAGAAATAGATTAGATTGTTGGGTAGAGCTATTCCTGGGAGAAAGAAAATCTTTTTCAACGCAACATTTCCTCACATAGCAGTCCAGGTCGCCTACTTTCTGGGCAGTGTACGTAGGAGAGAAGTGTTCAGACATTAGAGGGATATAATAATGAGATATTCGGATGAAGCTTAAAACTGTTATGTTCAAAAAGTAATCTGGACATCTAAAATCATTAACTTTCTTCTAACTGACGAATTTTTAATGCTTCATCGCATCTGTCTAAAATTGCAATGGCTACCTGTTTGTCCGTCTTTTTCAGAGCTGTGGGAATAATTTCGAAAAGAACACGTACGAAACTTTTACAGCGAATGAATAAAGACACACGCTGGTTCCTATCTTGGACTTTACGCTGCGGTGCTTGCGAAGAACCACTGCAGAAAGGGTGGGTGCAAGGTTTGACTTCTCTCGTCAATGTGACTGTAAACACATGGCAGACTGTCAGACACGTAAAAGAAAATTTGAAATATTGCACCAGGCTCACTCAATTTTTGAACGTCGAAAAAGAAGAAAGGTGACAGTAGACAGATTTTCTTGATTATTTTATGAATCTCAGTTTAGGAGACCAGATCAATTCTCACATATTAATACACTGGCGCCCAAGGGAAGCGTTTGAAGACAATTTTTACTGTCAGTGTGTAAAAGGTTATCTTGATGAAATAACTGCTTTCCTCTTGATTAACTTATTTTATTAAATTCCCGGGGGGGGGGGGGGGGAGGCTCAAAAATAGAGTGGGTGTGATCATTTTAAGATATCTTTCATCACGAGTCGGGTGTTTTTCTGTACCTTTACACTGACGGCAGAGAAATTCAGAAAATAAAAGAAGCTGCAGTTGTTGTCGTTATTGCTGGGTGAGGTGGAGGGGGAATAATGCTCCCTCACTTGTGATGTCTCAGCTTCGGAAGAAACAAGTGAGAGGAAAGCAACAAACAAACCAAGTAAACACGTATATGTAACCTGTTCTAACTGTCATCACAACTTCACACTTCTTCCCAATTATTATTATGTAATGTAGGAGTGCCACACCTCATTTTGAGTGCTCAACATAAACCTACTGAAGGAAGGCCCAACAGCTGCTTATTGAGTATGGTCTGATTGTTCGAGAGCTTTTACACAGATAACTTCACCGGTCTGCTCCCTTCCATTTGTTTTAAATGTCCAGGAGAGAGATATTCAGAATGTTCATCTTTTTTTGCGCTTTATTAACTCAAGGCAGCTAATCATGACGGTGTATTGCCACGTCCATGTCCGGTCCAAAACAGATTTAATAACAGTTTTCGTATTTCTGTTCTTTCTCATTTATGACAGAACTTAAATCTATCACGTTATTCCCAATAGCACAACATTTTTTTAATGAGAGATTCCCTAACATGATCAATTTTTATGACATAATCATCCGTTCCATCCTGAAGAAACAAAAGAAGTTGTATTGTTAACAAATATCGATTCAAAATTATGTCTGCACCATTTTCGATCATAAATTTTAGACTGCAGTTTTATTTCAAGGTATCTGTATTCATTACATCATTAGTGGAAGAACAGTGTCAGTGATAGGAATTGATAAATACGTCTGGCATCACAGGAGAACTCCATTAAGCCACGACAGGTTCACACTCTTTATTCTGACAGCCAATGAACACAAACATATTTTTATTCTCTTTGGAAACGGATACCGTCTCTGGACTGGCCCAAAGCTGTATGAAGTAATATGATGAGCTGACAAGTCTGATTTATTATTTTTAAAGAACAAGATCTTTCAATGATGCCCCAGACAGGGGTTTTATGACTTTTCAGCTAAACGGATAGTTTAAGTTGGCAAATCTGTCCTCGAGAAAGAGACAAAAGCTTAAAGTGTGCGTTGCCATCAAATATCAGATACAGCAGTGGTTAAATAACCATAAAGGACAAGTGTGACGAAGTTAAGTGGTCATAAAGAAATATTTGATAGACGAACACTAGCAAACGTTCGGGCCGGGCCATCATTACAGGTAGTGAATATTTTTTAATCGACATTTAGTTAAACAAGATTTCGATGTGAATTCCTAGGCATTGCAGCTGAACTATTTACCTATGATACCATCGTGCAAGTATTAAAAAATGATATGCTTTTATTCAAGTCAAGCGGATATCTTTTGGCGTTAGTGATACAGCTGTAGTTTCCCATCTCCCCAGATGAATTATTGTCCTATTTTTTTCTATTCTAGCCTACTCAGTGATTGACATCTGTATCAATAAAGCAAAGACCAGCGGCCTAGTACAGCTGTTGCCCCCTGCCCACTCTTCAGCGGAATCTAGAAGCACTTCTGAGACCCTCTTGGACCATCTTTACATCTGTAAAGACCAGTACAGCTCCACATCCCCATCCCACCCCCATCTCCTTCCAGATTTTAGAATGACTGAGCTGATCTGCTTTGCTTGCCGATGGACAAACAACATTCTTGCAAGGCAAATTAAATTTCCACCAGCAAACCCATCATTGGTCGATTCAACAGAAATTTACAATTCACCATGATTAGAAAATCTACAATACTTCACAGTATCTCACACTCAGTTAATATTGTTGTCACCATGTCACGCTTTTTAAACTAATAAGACATTCTCTTTTCTTTCATGTTAATTTTAAAAAACATTTCCATGAGACATCCTTCTTTAAAATTATGGTTTTGTCTTTGATATGTCTTGGTGTCTGCTCAACTCTGATGAGTCCTCCTTTTCTCTGCTTTCAAATTTCTCCAGACTGGCAAGCAATATAATTATTCTTCAAAGTAGACAATCAGAAGTGGGGCTGGGATAGCCCACGAGTGGTTTGTACTGTACAAGTCGCTCTCCGTCAACAAACTTCAAGAGTTTCAATAGATTTTCTGTTCGACCTGGAGAGAAGACAGAAATGTATGACAATTTTCCCGGACGGTTTCGCAAAGCAGCAAGTGGAAATTGTTGATGTCTGTGCGCTTTTCTTGATCTTGCTGTTGTCGCGACTGCTGCTGTTCTTATTCTTTTATTCGTTTGCTCTTTTTTTTTTGTTTTCGTTTAGGTATTTCATTTTTAACAAGAATGGATTTCAATGATGGTTCAAATGCCTGCCAAATAACACATAGAAACTTACAATATTCCTCTGCCGGGTTGACCAAATAACCAACCATACTGTGGCTGATGTGTTGGAAAATCAAAACCATCGTTCACTTGGAACTTTAGACTTAAGCAAATCATCCCAAGTCGTGCTACCCAAAATTATTCGTCGCAAACCTTCAGGGGACAATAGAGAAGACTAATTACATTGTAAAATTTGTTCATTCTCAAAAAGATTTTAGTTTTCATCTTTTGACATGTTGACTAAAGTTCTGATATTTTTTCCGCTATTTCAGAGGCCCAGTATGTCTGCTCAGGGGAGCGCGAAACCAGAAAAATCATTTTGTGGAAAAAAAGAAAGGGGGGGGGGGGTTGCACAGACTAAACTGGCTGAATACACGGAATGCTACTGTCGTGACATTTCACAGAATGACAAGTGTGTAATACGAGGCTTGAGAATAGAAAATGTCATCCCATTTCAATCAGGTAACAAAAGAGACTCTAACGGCATGTGGGCGTATACCATTGAAATATCATAGTGTAACATTTTCCATTAGCTCTTGACCTTGTAAACCAAAGAGTCGAAGTGGAAGATAGTACTTCTTTGAGACTTAATGGATTTATGACAAGTCAGCAGATCTACTTTCACATTCAGATTACAATTATTCAAAGTTTTGAATGAAAAGAGTCTTTGCCCTGGCTTTGTTTCAAAGTTCCTTTTAGTTCTCGCCCAGATTAAAATACTGTGTTTTGTTTTGGACACTGGTCGGCCTGTTTGTATAAAACAAAACTGAGACATTTCTCATTTGGAACTACGTCTCTTCAGCTGTAACGAATCCCTAGCTTGTAGAGAAACAGAAGAAAGGATGGTCTGACAGCTGGCTTTCCTCAGCGCCAAGGACATGGAAACCAATGACCTACCAAGACATCAGAAGAACCGTGCCTTGATATAACGGAGTTTTAAAGCATTTGCATGGTAATATTGTGTTCTAGGCTATGACCTTGAAGTCTGTTCTTTCTTCTGACATACACAATGCTGGGTCATCCATCTTTAACCATCAGGTTTACTGTATATTCTATTGAGTATTCACATATGTTTGCAAAAAAATTTGAGAGTGAATTCTGTCTTATTCTAGAAACTGCCCACATTTCGTAGCCATATTCTACTGCTGGAAAAATGATAATTCTACTGTTTCCATGGAACATTCTGCAACAGATGTTAGAGTACATTATACAATATTATTTGGGGCTGCCGCAGTTTTATATTATTTGATCTTTCAAGCGTTCACGTAACAGAATAACTGCCTCAGTCAACAATGAACATTATGTAAGGTTTGGTGTTTGGACAACTGATATTTCAACACTTGCTAGCAAATTGTGTGCGAACAGTGACGCACCAATAAAGTAGTCCAAACAAATAAAAACAAGCATTGTTTTCCTAACTGATGGTTTGTAATGACGTTACTGGAAGCAACACATTGCTCCAGCTTTACTTCAGCCACTCAAAACAATTCATACAGACGCCACTGGCACCCTGAAACAACAAAACTGCCGGGCATAAAGATGAAGGACAATAGAAATTTATTTCCATAATTGCAGTTCTATGGCAGTGGATTGATAATTACCCTGTAAAAGACACATTCTCATGATATGGGAGACATCCTTAACGGTTTGAATAAAGAATCTGATTTATTTTGATTCCTCACAGGTGGTACAGAATTGTGCTAATTAATTGAATTTCTATATGTCACATTTTTATGAAATAAATAAGATATATTTATAATTCAAACCAACTTTTTTGTACTCTGGAGTCACTGACATTTTCTCTGGCGTCTGTAAAGATAAATACAATGACGTTTTTGACAAAATATTCTCTGTAAATTCTAATGTGCTGACGATATATTTGTGCCTAAGTACCATAAATAAAATGAATTACATTATGTCACACAATGGAATTGTTGGAATCTGGAAAGTTTCTCGTCAGCGAGAAAGTTTTCCAAGCAATGTATCAGTAATTACAAAGGTAGCACAAATAATATGGAAATGAAAAAAATTGCATAAAAGGTGGCGATGGTATGCAATTTTAAGCCGGACACAGGTTTCAAGCACAGCTTCTAATTTTGCTTATTTTTATGGTTTGCTCTCTCTTTCTCTTTCTCTCTCTCTCTCTCTCTCTTAATGTAAAAAATACTGTAAGAGCCAATCATGTCAATCACATTATCTCTTTTGAAACAAAGCCATTATTCTAGCTGCAAGCTCAAATTTTGTACGAATTAGCTCTATCAGATATTGCGGAAAGGCAATGCGAGGCCGTCTTACTGTATCTTCAAAACATTTTTCATATTTCACACTTTTTGCTCCAGATGCTAGTTTCCCTTAGAGGCAACTCAGACAGGCAGTCTGTATAATTCATTTATATTATGTCTGTTTTTCTATGTACGGTCTGTCCATTCTATCTATCTATTATCTATCTATCTATCTATCTATCTATCTATCTATCTATCTATCTATCTATCTATCTATCTATCTATCTATCTGTCTGTCTGTCTGTCTGTCTGTCTGTCTGTCTATCTATCTATCTATCTAGCCATCTATATATCTATCCATCTGTCTCTCTGTCTGTCAGTCTATCTGTCTGTCTGTCTGACTGTCTGCCTTTCTGTCTGTCTGTCTGTCTGTCTGTCGATCTATCTTCTATAGATTTGTCTATCGATTGCTCGTAACAATCTGTTCTATTAGCCCATCTTCTTGAGTACTTTCGTACTCTTAATTACACCGAGTCCCTGAATATCGGATATTATCCTAGGTTGGTGACTCGACACTCAAGTGGTTCCCGCTCAAAACCAGTTACGGAGCACATCTCCTTATTATTTAATAATTACTTTACGGTGGCTGGTGATAGTTTATCCCCAAAACATTGAGACGAGCAGCACCAGTGATCCCCTAAGTGATTAAGTCAATGGTCAGGGCCGACACTGTACCAGCAAATCAATGCATTCCGCGATGATTTTGCAAGGACTAATTGGATGCACGCCCGATCTATTCTAAGTGATATTCCTGATATTTCACCAGGTTAATACCACAAAATGAGCTTCACAACGGATAGCTTGTAATTACAAGAAGGAAAAGCCTTAACTTTTCCTGCAAAAACAAAAACTTTCCTCCAAATTTGAGCCCATGTTAGCAATATGCCATACTGCAAGAATCTTTCACCGGTATGAACTGTTTCATGCATTCATTTGCGTATTTATTGAGTACGTCTACATGTTGAATTTCGGATCAAAATACATTGCGATATATTATGCATTACTTGATTAGGTTACTCAATTACTACAATGAAATTCATAAACGAAATCTTACTTTTTCTTAAGGAATAAAAATGGCATGCATATTTCTTTGCGGGAATAAAGTGGCCACGGCTAACTCTTCCCTGCAGATACCAAATCGTGAAAAAAGTGAATGAATACGATGCTCGGTCAAGAATCTAGCACCCTTTATGAAAGTGAGTAAATGTGAATGCTCGTTTTGGCTTCAAATGTCTGTGTGAACGTCAACCTAGATGCCTCTCCGAGAGGCATCTTCGATCCTTCTCGTCCCTCTGATTCCTACAAAGCCAAGACCCATTACGGAAGATCAATGCATAAGTAGAACCGAATTTGCAATGGTACTTGAGAGGGCCTCCACAGGGCTTTGAGCTGAAGACTTTGTGATGTCACCATTATTTACCCAAAGGACAGTTCATCCAACTGATCGATACATGAGGCGTCTCATCTCAGAAAAGTGACCCAGCAATTCGTCACATTCGCCCGGACCATAAATCTTTTAGTAGGTTTTTCCTTTCACTCAACCAGGCGGTGTGCCTATAATACAGATCCACACCCTAAGTCGATTGTGAATTAATTCCGTGGTGTTCCAAGGACGTATTTGAGATTTGTTCTCTCGTGTTGCTGTTGCTGTTTCTGCTGCTGCTGCTCACTTATCAATTTAAAGAAAAAGCATAGCTTCAATCACTGAGACTTACTTTACTTTGATATTTCTTGAATATATTATAATGTATTCAAATGAAAAATACCGGAGTGACTTAACGTGAAAAAAAAAATTTAGCTTGCAAAAAGTTTTCTCTCTGAAAATCACGGTTGAAAACACGGCAAAACGTAATTACATGACACTTTAAGTTGAAAACGATTGGGGAATTTTTATTAGCTTCTGATGAGACAGTTCTATTCCTGACCGTACTCACATCATTTATTAAGGTCAAACGTCATTTGATACAAAGCTTAACTGTAGAAGAACATCGAACTGTTTCGTCATTGCAACATGGAGCAAGCGCAGTTGTGAAACAGTGTCAAACAATTGAGAATAGTGATTAAGAAATATATCAGCAAAACACTCTTGCTACAAACTGTCACAAAATATGTACAATTTATCATTAATATACTCTTCCCGTCAATCTTCTTCCCTTCTCCCTCCGTCTGCCAGTCTGTCTTGTACCTACACAGAAAGCGGACCCGTGATCTTCGGTCTGGACGCCGTTCAGACGGAGGGCCGAGAAATCGACAAAGAATAATGATTTTTCGGCTGTTTATGCCCGAGAATACAATTGGGCCACCAGGAGAAGATTTATTTAAGTGGACGCTCCCTGCCAGCTAATACAGGAAAGATACAATCTTCCCCCGGGGACAATGAGGAGGTGGTAGGAGCTGGGACAGTGGCAGCTGATTGGGTACCAGTTGCCTGGAATGGGCGGAAAATATCCAAACTACAAACTAAGATGTGAAATTTAGGACTTCCAGCTGCTCAGATATAATTATGTGTAAAGTGCAGGCTCGCGGACTCCATTCACATACACTGTGTACTGTTCTTGCAGAACAGAAAGGCCAGAGGAAAAGAAACCCATGAAGAAAGATATGATGCTGTTGTTTAACTCATTCATTCGACATGGCATTTATCATGACGCCAATTTTCTGGCTTGGTTAATTTAAGTTGTTTTCTTGGTTTTACAAACGCAACTGAGGTTTGGATTAGTTTTTGTGGTTGCCACTGGTATTGATTGCTTCCTACACGGTCTAAGTGCTGCTATGTTCTACATTGTTTATCCCATGCCTGTCCAAGGTTGTTTCTCTGAATTGGTCACGCAATTATTCTCTCCATGCTGGCTTTTCCAAGTACAGCTACGGAGCAGTAAATTGGGTTTCGGGTTGTTTCAGAGAGTGAGGGACAGCGCCTTCGTTGTTAGTGATTATAGAAATGATCTAAGGGTGTCGGGGAGAGAGAGTGGGGTGGAGATGACAGATGGAGACATGGCCCAGTCAAGGCATCTCTCTGATCCACGTGATGTCGTCACGCGATGAAAGCGGGGCTAATGCGTTTCGTCCTTGTCAAATCCCAAACGATTATTGCATGCCCCTACTGACGTCATTGTCTTTATTGTCGTTCAACTGCTGCTGGTACGGTAGCTCTGACGTCACGGCTGGAACAGCCAGTCACGCCTACTGACAGCTTGATAGATCATTTTTGTTATTGTTGTTGTTGTTCACAATGGTTCTTTCTCCTTTCTCCTAGTGGTTTGATCTAGTTTCAGATGTTACATGATTCGGTGTTAAGACTTGAGGGGTTGACTTCTATCGTTATATATTTTGGTATAGCTTAGTACTTCAAGTCTATGACAGCTATGGAACAATGGTCTTACTTACGAACACGTGTGCAAGTTTGACAAGCTCCACTGCGTTCTGTGGTTGAGTTTGTCATATCGTCATTCGCCGGAGCACTTACACTACTGTCACCAATGAGTTAGCAGGGCGTAGTGACAGAAAGACTTAGATGTCAGAAGTTTAATCAGGCCTTTGTCAATGTCAGTGCAATACATGGTGACGAAAAGAAAAAAACAGTAATAAAATCTAACGGAAAAATAATGCATCACAGGCTAGGCAGCAGCTGTTGGCGGTGCTCAGTCGACCCTGATACGCTTTCCAGTGAATTGAATATGTTGTTATTCTCCTTGCTGAGTTCTGCCCTGCATTAAGAATTTATCACATCCTATAACTCTGGCTGCCAGCCTGCGGGGAGTCTCACGGCCATGGGGTTAGTCCTGATTATGAGTTTGTAATATCTTGTTTAATTGGCAATATTCATTTTCATGAAACGAGCATCAATAGAATTACAAAAGAACTGTGTAAATCGGAAATAAACAGTCAGATGTCGCCATATCTCGCTTTCATAACTATATTTTGATTTCAGTTTCATAAAGGGGTTAATCTTCATTACATAAAAACACATCCGATATCGACGGATTTAGGCACCCTTGTCAAGAAATGTTTGGCAAATATTTAACAAACATTAATGGCAATGCAGCAGCTGGAGGCCAGCGAGCAGATTTTTTTTTTTAATGCGAGACTAAATGTATGAGACCAACTAGTATTTTATTCGTATCATATTCGGAGCATGTTATGATTACAATCAAAGGACCATCCTAACTTTTACAGCAAAAAACTGAGAACATCCTGGTCGCTGACTTTGTCCTCCCCTTTGGATGACCATAATTATTATGAGCTGCATTTCTCTGATGAATGGGCTGCTCTTGCAGTGGAAGCTTTCCGCCTTGTGTGTTCAGGTTTGTCTATAATTGCTAATGTCGTCAATCGTGTTCTAATGTCATTAAAGCATTTATGGTAGAATATATTGTGCTCCGTGAAAACAGCTTGCATTTACCATCGATTCCTTCACACGATATATTTAAAAGGTTCCATTTTGGCTTTGACGCCCAATGGTTAGAACGCTTGTGTTGAGTACCATACGCTCGAGACCGTAAAGCGCCAGACTGACGGAGCCTGAAGCCTTGCCTCATTGTGCTGAAAAGGGATATAACACACACACATACATACACACACACACACACACACACAAACTTTCCGCTGCCACAAAACAAGACCTTCCT
This sequence comes from Onchidella celtica, assembly GCA_963931925.1. NCBI lineage: Eukaryota > Metazoa > Mollusca > Gastropoda > Systellommatophora > Onchidiidae > Onchidella > Onchidella celtica. Next base: position 102,259,137 of record OZ007567.1, on the reverse strand, counting down.
CGAGAGTATTAGAAAACAGGAGAGATCGTTTCAGATTGTGCATACAGTAAAGTATAGACTAACATGATTACAGCACTGCTACTTCCAAAAACATTACAATGTCATCCCAAATGTTAAGCACATCATTTCCATTTTAAAACTATCCAAGACCGCCTTGGACTTGACAAAATGCGCAATAAATAAATCATGTAAAGTTGTTCCAGTCTTTTTGTATTCAAACTGAGAGAATTCCGAATTCCTACGGTCCATGTGGCAATTTCTTAAGTTAAACACAATCATCGTCAGAATACTGAATTATCAATAACATAAATTTGGTCCAATAAAAGCCAAAACTCTTTGTTCTATGTTCCACAGACTAAGATTTAATCATAGTTGAGGTTGTCATAATAAACAAAATGATTTCACTCGCATGAAGACGAAATTATATCTCAAGATTCCCTATTTTATTATGACATTGTTGACTCAGATTTCATTCTTGATGATCAGTTTTTGTGAGTCTTCAAGGAGCAACTGTTGACCGGGCAAGCGAGTTTTAAATAGATTATCTACCCAAGGCTGTAATTCGATTGATAGAACCCCTTGGTCACAAGCCCTTCTCTCAGTCCTCACATCAATCTTTTATCGGAAGGCGTGCGCCAGAGCGCTGCAAACAGGCTAAGCTTATTTTGATTTCCCTAAAGACTCCTTGCTAGTTCTATTCTCCGGCGACCTGTGAATCTCCGTCACGGGGCGTAAATCAAACTAAACTGTCGCTGAAAGCTGTAACATATGGCAACATGGTAGAGTATTTGGTCAGATCAAAGATGGCCGTATTGGCTGTCTTTCTACTGCTGAAGCCTTTATGTTCAGATCCGTGACTCAATTAATTCGATATTATTATATCTGTAATATATAGCTATCCAACGGTGTCACCATGCACTAAGTTTTGTGCACTGCACCTCTCCAGCACTCTGACAGAGTAGGGCCGACTACGCTTTGGGTCGTGATCCATTGCCTTGACAGACGCTGGTCCCATAAGGAATTTCCATTTCTTAACGATTTTCTTTAACTCCCAGCACTGCTAACAAAAAGCCTCTCAAATAAAGAAATATTCTGTCTGATCATGTCGTTTTACTACCTTTATCAGGCATCTGACGACCCCGGAAGACCATGGTGGTTTAGTTTCGTATCAGGTTGTTATTCTTGCACCATTGATCATACACATATTTGCACACATGGAATGCAAAGAAAAATGTATCTCACTGTGCCCAATTTTGCCAACGTGTTCCACATGCAGTTTTAAACCTGATGAAAATGGCAAAGGAGCCAAGAGAACGGATTATTCCTGTCCTTGCCATCGAGTTTAATCATAGGACTTTTAATTAACATCATATTTTTAAAAAAAGTCGGTCCCTCAAAAAACAGCAACAGTACTATTAAGATTTTTAAGTAGGACACGACCAGCAGCTATGACAGAGGACATAATAGCAAAATTACTGTTCCGATTGAAGAATTCTGGCGTTCCAAGTGGTTCAAGTGGTCTATAACTCAAGTTATTGACATGTCCGGACAATGACAAGAATGTGTTCACTCACCAGTTAATGTGTAAGGGTCCTGAGAGTTCTTCAGTTCACATCGCCATTCCTCCGCGAGCAATCGTTCCATCTGTTCATCTTTGGACAGTACGGACACCTGTGAAGGAATATAAAAAGACATTTCAGGCTACAGTGGACGCATAATTTGTATTACTTGAACTGATTTGGACTCCTCGGTTTTTGCCTTCCAAACTGTCTTTCAGTTTCAGGCCAGGTACAACTACTGAGTAACACAACTATTTAGTTTGCCTTTGCCGTCAATTTCTAAAGTTCTTTGTAGCTGGCCTGGAGATTTGAGTATCAGTTTGGGTTGTTACGATGTATCGGCTGGATAAACACCTTGTTTCATTCTGCAAGGTTCATTGGTGAGAAATTTTATGGTTAAAACATCGCTTCTCGGCCCTTTGGCTAGGATCAAAGTGTTCGCCTTGAGGGTAGAGATACGGAAAAGTGTTGTGACCATGTCAATGGCATGTTGTTAAGATCAAGGCCGAGATATTTGGATGTGGCTGTGGTTAAAATACAGAGGGAGTACTCTGCTAATGGCAGTAATGATTTAATATTGTCCAGTGTTTTCTTAGTTCGCTATAGTTGGTTGTAGTAACCATGATTTCCATGATGTCATCATGTGCCCGCATATCTCACAAAGAAATGCTGATATGTATCCGGCTACACCTGTTTCGTGGGTCAGGTTAACTTGAGAGTATATTGCTATAAAGGGCCTGTCTTGTCAGTCAGTATCAAAAATACCAAATTAACACAGATATGCGGTTCTCTAAGCTAAAGAAAAAAAATGCAAAAAACAACATTGGACATTTGAGAATTCTATATACTTCACCGCAAAACGGAACAAATAAACAAACACAAAGCGTATTAATTCTTTATATATTTATAGGCCATGGGTTCGTGTCCACTTTCTTTTATCCACTTGATGTGGCAGAGTATATGGCCTTTAGCGTCTTTACAGACGGTCTTAGCAGCTAGAATATTCACTTTCACTTTGGCTGACAGCTTCTCTCGTGGCTTATTCTACCAATGTTTGACCCGAGAGTGCGATGGCAGTGATTGCAGGTCAGTCTTTTGGGTTCACTTTGGCGAGTGTTTTCATTCCGCCTCTGTCGTTTTGTCAGGTATGTTTCTTTTGCCTTGAAGTCTATTGCGAGCGTGCCACTGCGCAATTTTTGTCTCCATCTGCTTCGATCATTTGCAAGGTTCTCCCATTCATTGGGGTCGATGTTGAATGCTTTCATCGTAACCTTGCAAGTGTCTTTGAATCGCAGATGTGGCCTACCTCTGGGTCGGTTGCCAGTAGCAAGTTCCCCGTAGAGAATTTGTCTGGGGATGCGATCATTTTCCATACGGTGGAGATGTCCAAGCCACCGCAGTCTTTTTTTGCCTAGGAGAGCCTGAGTTGATGGAATGTTGGCTCGGCTCAGAACTTCGATATTTGAGATCCTGTCTTGCCACTTGATCTTCAGAATTTTGCGTAGGCAGCGCAGGTGGAAGGAGTTGGGGGATCTTTCATGTTTGGAGTAGGTGGTCCATGTCTCTGAGCCATACAGCAGGGTGCTTAGGACGCAAGTTTGGTACACGAGTACCTTTGTTTTGATGGTCAGCTTGCTATTGTTCCACACCCTTTTTGAGAGTTTGCCAAAAGCTGTGGCCGCCTTTCCTATTCTGGCATTTATTTCAGTTGTTATGTCTGTGCTACCACTGATGGTTGAGCCTAGGTAGCAGAATTTTCCCACTTGCTCCAGAGGAGAGCCATTCAGCATGATTGGGTTGGGGTTTCTCAAGCCTTGTGTCAAAACTACAGTTTTTGAGACACTGATCTTTAGCATGAATTTGTCACAGGCTTTGGCAAGGCTATTGATGAGAGCCTGGAGCGTGGTTTCATCGTGGGCCACGATTGCAGCATCATCTGCGAAGAGGAGCTCTTGTAACATAATATGCTCTGTACGAGATTTTGCTTTTAGTCTGGCAACATTAAAAATGGAGCCGTCCACTCTGGTGTTAATAAGTACTCCACCTGAACATTGACCAAAGGCATTCTTGAGTAGGGCTGCAAAATATATACCAAATAAGGTAGGAGCAAGAACACATCCCTGCTTCACACCGCTGTTTACAGCAAATGAATTGGATGTGCAGCCCTCAAAGTTGACACATGCCCTCATGTCAGTGTGGAAGGATGCAATAAGTTTTAGCAATGTTGGTGGACAGCCTATGGATTTAAGGACTGCATACAGGCCAGATCGGCTTACGGTGTCGAAAGCCTTTGTTAGGTCCACGAAGCATGTTATAAGCGGCCTGTTTTGTTCTTTACATTTTTCTTGGATTTGCCGAAGTGCAAATATCATGTCAATAGTTGATCGTTTGCTTCGAAAGCCACATTGTGTTTCTGGTAAGACTTTTTCCGCCAGTTGTTGAAGGCGGCAGAGGATGACGCGAGCAAAAGCCTTTCCAGTAATGCTGAGGAGGGATATGCCTCGATCGTTGTTGCAGTCGCCTTTGTCTCCTTTGTTCTTGTAAAGTGTGACAATTTTGGCGTCTCTCATATCATGTGGTATCACGCCTTCTTTCCAACACTGCAGTAACAGATTATACAGGTGTGGTAATAGTGGGCCTTTTAGGTCTTTTAATACCTCTGCAGGAATGTTGTCACTTCCTGTGGCTTTTCCAGCAGACAGGTGGTCGATTGCATTGGAAAGCTCGACTAAGGAAGGTTCAGCGTCAAGTTCGGCCATTATTGGCAGTTTTTGGAGGTGTTCCTCAAAATCTGGTGGAATATTTTTCTCAGTTGAATACAACAGAGAGTAATGCTCTACCCACCTATTCAGTTGTTCATTTTTATCTGTGATGGGTTCACCATTTACAGACTTAAGTGGGGCGCTTTTGGTGATGATTGGCCCAAGAGCTACTTTCATCTGACTAAAGGCGGTTTTCATATCTCCCTTTTCATTTGCCTCTTGTATGCTGTTACACAAGTCTGTCCAGTATTTGTTGGCGCAACGTCTTACCTCCAGCTGAAGTTTAGCTTTTGCATTTTTCAAACAAGTTTTTGTACTCTGATTGCAATTTTTGTTATACTCATTGAAAGCAGATTTCTTTTGCTCAATGAGAGGTAGGAGAATTTCGCTGTTCTGGGCTACCCAGTCGTTGTTTGAAACTTTATGCTGTCCAAAAGACTTGATGGCACAGTCATGAATTTTTGAACTGAGAGTGTTCCATGTTTCATCTACCGAGTCACATTGGGTGACATTATCCATGCTTTCAGCAAATAACTTTTCAAATGACTTTCTATTTGATTCATCTCTGATTGCTGTTACATTGATCTTAGGGATTGAAGGGGCTTTTGATCTGTATATTTTCTTGGCCGAAATTTTGATTTTGCTGACTACCAGTGCATGGTCAGTGTCACAGTCAGCACTGTGGAGGGAACGAGTTATTTTTATACAGCCCAAACTCTTCCTCCTTGAGAGAATAAGATCTAATTGATGCCAATGGCCAGACCTGGGATGGCGCCATGATGTTCTTTGGCATCTCTTAAGGTCAAAGTACGTGTTTGTAACACATAATGAGTTTACGGAGCATAGCTCCAGAAGGCGATGCCCGTTTTCGTTGATGTTGCCAATGCCGAAGTGCCCAATGCACTTTGGCCATGCGGAGTGATCTGCTCCCACTCGAGCGTTAAAGTCACCCAGAATTAGCAGGTCTTCGGTGAGAGGGATGTTGTGGAGAGTCCTCTGCAATGCCTCGTAGAAAATGTCTTTGGTTTCGTCAGAGGAGGTAAGTGTTGGGGCATAGACACAGATAATGTTGGTAAAACCAGACCGGGTGTTCAGTCTGAGTGTCATGATGCGTTCTGACACTCCAATTGGAGTTGCGATCGAATTGATAAGGGAGTTTTTTACGGCGAAGCCCACGCCGTGGATTCTCGGCTGTTCGCTGCTAAGGCCCTGCCAGAAGAAGGTGTAGTTTTCTTCTTTGACTGACCCGGAGTCGGGAAGTCGAGTTTCTTGAAGGGCAGCGATGTCGATGTTTAGTAGCTGAAGTTCTCGATCAATAATTTGGGATTTCCTGATGGAGTCAATATCAGTGAGATCTTGCTGTTGCAAGCCTGGGCGCATTGTTCTGACGTTCCAGGTACCAAGTTTTAGTATTTTTCTGTTTTTGCCAGGTGCACACTTTACGTCAGCTTTTTGACTTTTGGTCTAGCTCCAACCACCTTATGAAGCAGGCTGACGTGGCGGAACAACACCCAACTGCCTGGGGGCTGCCCAGGTTACGGCGGGCGGTAGTTGATCAATGCAGCTGAAAAGCCGCTCCCACCGACAGAGGGGACCCCTGGCGCTCATCCGTACGCCAAATGGATTGAGCTTATCACCGGTAACTGCCACTTCCCGTGTTGTGCCCATCCGTAACGGATGGCTGGAGTGTCCTCTCCAAATCGGAAATGGGTGGGCTTATTGAGGAGAGACAGACGCTTGCCAAGCCCGAGCAAACGCCTCCTCGTTTTGCTGCCTTGCCTGGGCTATTTTTAAGAGATGGTGCTTTGCCCAGAGGCACCACCCCTCTCTCTGCCATTCTAGTTAAACCCAAGGGAGAGACCAGGTCAATACATTTGGAACTAGTCCGGCTGCAGGAGATGCTGGAAGCCAGTTTGATGCAGTTCTCCCTGACAACCACCTTCGGGTCTCCACTCCTGATTTTCTGTCTGGGTTTACTCCCATAGCCTTTGCTATCATAGCAACACACAAGGCAGTGTGTTATTTGTATTCAGGGTTACCTTCCCCTAGTCTTCCTCTCTCCCGAGATGACGGCAGAGTATTGATTACAAATCAAAGCAACATTGGAGGATCACCCAAGCTTTACATAATGGCATTTGCTCGGCCCTGTGTCGTAAACTGTAAATAGAAATCAATGTTCTATTTGCAAAATGGAAGGGGCGAAAAACTGACTCTTTCGTCACCAATTGCCCAGTTGACAATCTGAGAGCGTTCAGGCGAACTGCTTTGGTTCACATTGCACAAAATTTAATTAAATCTATTATTATAAAAGTGAACTTTAGAGGCTATGTTAGCCTACTCCTCCGTTAGTACTTAGCCCACACGCTTCAAATTTTACAGACGTCGACAGTATCTAGAGTCTACATACCCAGGTTTTCGTCACATAAAACATGCGAAACCTCCTACCCCCGAATTTATCAAAATAGATTTTTTCGGTCATTCTATTTTAATTCACCATTTTGAGTGAACCGGAAGAATAATACTATTGTGACGCACCGAATTCCGCACCAAGAAACGAAACCGTTCGTAAAACGGGTAATTAGATAAAATAATTCTGTGTGAAATTGTGGTGTAACAGTAAGTTCTATTCATAGCATGGAATCCAAATGCCGTTTTAATGTAGCGCAGATCTAGATATACGGTTGCGCTTAGTACATGGGAAATTTGCAATTTATATCTTGCGCGGGTCGGCTAGTATGATATAATACAGTAAAGATTATCCAATTTTGGTAGGTCGCACATCAGAAAAACAATGTCGTTCTTCTGTAGGCGTCTGTATGTGTGTGTGTGTGCGCGCACACGTGTGAGAGAATGCGTCTGTGTGTGTGTGTGTGTGTGTGTTTGTGAATGTGTGTGTGTGTCTTAGCGCTAGTATAGTGCACTGTTTTGTCGTGGCTGTTTGTTGTTGTTTCTTTTTGCTTGAAGCAAACAGGGTGTTACAATCGTTGCTGTATACTGTCCCATAGTCAACAATTATTACCTTAGTCTCTAACAGACACTTCTTTGTGCACACACACCAGTGACACACATACAACAACAACAATATTAATAATAATAAACATTTTAGATCCCCATGTTCTAGGGACTTGCAACATGAATTTGCAAGGCATCACTCAGCTTTTTATATTTCAAAGTGTTTTCCGAACAATTTTGAGAAAATATCTTTTTTTATATTATTATCATAATTGTCATTCTTTAATGATAAACCAATCAAAAGAAACCAGTCTTACGATATCCTTTGTAGAAGCAAAGTAAATTGTTCTTTTCATTCTTCTGAAGGCTCGAGTAGGCAAAGAAAATTGTTGAGGGAGTCACAACTAGTATTTGCTGCCACTTATCGTCATCGGAGAAATGTTCATGAGTCCTGACTAGAGAATAGTGCGGAAATAGGATAGATGTATGGCACAGTAACGATGATAATTTATATGTTTCCCGGATGAATTTGGTTACAAGTACGTAATTCTCCCAAATTTTTCTTTTTTTGAGCTAGGGGTACGTATTTTAAAAGCCTTTTTGTGACTCCAGAGCTAGAGAGCTCCTCCCGAAATCTTCATAACAACAGCCTTAATTAATTATTCTTTCAGATTTTCTTTTTCTTTTCCTGTTTTTTTTTTGTTGTTTTTTTTAATTTATTATTTTTTGGTTGAAAGGGTAGGGGGCAGAGTTAGGGGTTCGACAAGATTTAGGGTTGAGGATAAGGACGGGTCTACGGATAGATATGTATACGTACGCTCCCCTAGCGCAAAACTTTTTGGGGTGCGTACGTACTTTTAACAAAAGCCTTCCTGGATAGTGCTAGTCTAATTGTTGATACATATAATTGACTGTAAATTCCGTGTTAGTGTATCTGCAAGTTCAGAGACATTCAATTGCTCAGATTAATTATTTAGCTCTGCACTCTACCCCTACCAGTCCGTAGTTTATGGGGCGCTGTTGTCGTTGTTAAGGTCTCAAACAAGTGAATAGGCAATTGCTGAAATCGCATCAGCTTTCATGAAAAGAGTTCATAATTATATCTAGGGATAATTAAATTATGTCCAAAGAATGACATCAGTGATATTATATCGCGAAGAATCCCTGTACAAGAAAACTCTCCCCTGGTTTTTGTTCCACGTAAACATTCAGAAATACGTTGAAACTACATATCCAAGTGATGAAAATAGATTATCTAAAGTTGTTTTGATTGCTTTCTGCCTGGTGCAAATGGATTTCTTTTCCGTTGCTATTTTCATGACGGACGGGTGGGAGGGACAGGGGGGAGGCGGGGGTGCTACTAGGAGGAGAGGGAGGAGATCAGAAGAAATAGCCATGATCGATATCTATTCCAAGAACATCGCCGATGCTTTACCGACTTTTATAATCAAAACGTTGCTTTTCTAAAGGACAGCTCTTTGCTCTGCATCATTATAAAGGACACTTTCAAATGTAGGTAGCTCTTCTCGGTGTTTTTAACAATGCTACGCCCCAAGACACCTTGCAGCATAGGCTACTTCTTTATAATGCGGTGTTTTGTTTTTTTAATTAGTTATAGAAATTGAACGATTCATTGTTAAAAGTCACAAAATGCATTATTTATTACGATCCACTCTTCTGGTCCGTTTAGTTTTCATCCTTCTAGTATGTTCTGAACTCTGTCGTTTAATATCTCCCAGACCTGCTGTAGCGGACTTGGGAATTCATGTTTGGCTACGTCGAAACACCTAAGTTGTTTTTCCCGCTTCTCCGGCACAACTTGACAATGAGGATTGACCTGAAATTTTTATCTCTTGTCAAACACTGACCTGACCGAGTTTTGGGCGATGATAAAATGAATATTTTATGGGTGTCTTTTATGATATTTTCCCGTTCGCTGTAATTAACAGTCTAATCCAAGCACTTTCGTCGTTCCTCTGGGGTTCTTCGACAATTCTGCACAGAAAAGTTCACACACACACACACAGATACACACACACACACGCGCGCGCCCACACACACACACACACACACACACGACTTCAGAATTGTAAAAGTAATATTACATAACGTTAACATTCTGGCTGTTCCTGTCCACGTCAACGGCAATAACAATAATCTTGGCCTTTGCATTTGTTGAAATGACAGGAGATAAAACTAAAACAGAAACAAACACGCTCTGTGAGACGTCAAAGCTAATCATTGAACATTAATTTGTTTGTTTGTTACCCTCCGCTATAACTGCTATCTGCGCTAGCTGTGGACGAATCTGGATGGTAAAGTAGCAATGTCTGTCGCTCGTTTCTCTCTGATATTATTTGAACATGCACGGAAGAGGAATTATTGAAGTCCAGTCCAAGAGCATCTTTAGTGTGGTTTTCAGATCATGCATTTTGCTTGTAGGCTGAGATGAAGATGAAAAGCACGACCCTTTCTGTCACAAAAGCAGTCTCTATCAGTAACACAATATTATCAGTTCATGCAAACTATCAAACAACATTGCATTGTTAAAGGAGTCATTCTACTGCACTGGTGATAAAAGGAGGAAATGAACTTCGATAATGTGTCAGCTAATATATATTTCAATCATCTACATGCAAGTTATGTCCACAATAGATAAAATATATTCTTATCTGTTATCTTGGCGACATGTACTGTATCTCACTGATTTTCCATATATCAGGAAACAACTATTGGAATTGCTGACCCCTTTTTTCGGAGTTGAGAAGATGATCTAAATTTTTTTTTTTAAATTGCCCGAAAATTATACAATAAACATAATCAACCGTGTGCCTCATTTACGCTTGGAAATAACTGTCATGATTCGGATATTGTTAAAACTCACGCAGAGAGTGAGTTGTTGTTGTTTTACCAGGGCCATGAGAAATTGGCTGGTGGCCTTGGACGGTCCTCGCCAAATTATAGTTGGTGAGTAAATAAATGTAAAGTTAAACGGTTCGATTCACGCTTGTGGGTTTTAATGTTCGTGATTAATAAGTAATGGAGTAGGGGTGAAACAAGGTGGGGACAGTTGACATTGTTAAGTATGACTAGACAAGTTTTTGCACGTTAACTGGCTGGTAGAATAGTGCAGACGTATTACTACAATTAAAATGGTGGGAGGTTTCGACCTATGAGATAGCTGAACTAATTGGGCCAGCGGACTAGCACGCTGGGTAGTTAGATAGTATATAACATCGTGTAACGTTCAGATTAGGTGAATACAGGCGAGCAGAAGCATCGTGTCGTGAAGTATCTCCGGTCGACCAGTACCTGAACTGTGTGCTTTGAAGACAAGAAGTCCTTGCTAACGGACTGACTGAGCTCTAGAAAGAAAGGTCTGAGTGGGCTGACCTTTGAAAGCCCACGCTGCGCTATTTTGATGTTCGCGCCTACCAGTAGGCGTGAGCAATGGTAATATATTTTATTTGTTCAAGCATAATAGAGATCGGAGATAGAGAGAGAACTACAGCCTCATAGGAAGACTAAGGAAACCCCAGCTGGCACTCGACCACGAGTATCCTGTATCATAGATCTATTGCCATAGTATGATTGGAATAATATAGCACATTGTTGATGAATTGAATAGTGATTGTGCATAAAATATAGTCTTTTGGCAACTGCTTAAATTACCTACAAGCCGAAGAGTGCTTCTGTAGGCTTTGAACGTACTGGGCTCTCCTAACATTTAAGCCCATATGATTTATGGAGAGTTTGCCTGGCGACTGGCCAGTGGCGACTCAACTGTCACTTTAAATTGATATCTAGTTTCGTATAATATACCTATTTGCTATTGATTGCAGTACCTCCATAGTTACATGAATATCATTGGTTAAGTTATTAATTAGAGTTTTTTTGGTGTGAATATATACCTCTATTGTCTTTTGCTTTGTTATTAATATTTATGTAAACTATGGCCTGACCGGCCTGACATATATACGCTCTAGTTATTTAATACTTTTCTTGTGTGGTTGTGTCCGAGTGTGAGTTAGCTGCCTCTCGTGCAGTCGTAACATCCCCAAGACCCTAACTCTGCTCGTGACAATAACGTTCTTAGCATTAAAGGTGCTGCGGGGTAATTATGATAAAACCTTTCCTCTGTGGAGAGGAGAACCAATAATTCCTTCAGTGAAAATATCTGCAGTTAGGCTTAAAGCCAGGGGAGACTGCAGTCGGAATTACGTGAAGGAATCTGAGATGACATAATAACTTGCAGTCATGTGCACTTATCAACGCCATGCCTACTGCTGGAAATAAGCCAGACATGGTAATTACAGAAGTTTCTTGGATTGGTAAAGTCTGGTCACAGGGGGAGTTTTGTCAGCAACCTGTCAAAATTCCCTGCGGCCAGACATCATAATGAACGGCAGGAAGTCTGAGACGCTGGGAACTTTCTGAACGTAGCCAACATTTGTCAGTTTTCAACCTAATGTCATCTGTTGCTCTTGTTAGAAAAGTGGTTGCATCTGTTGCTATTCCCAGCGATCACATTGTTGTAGTTCCATCTCCTTCAGCAATTGCACATAACGTTTGCATTTCAGTTATCGTTCTCATCTTTAACGCCATTGTTATTACTGATACCTTCATCTTATGTGAAAAATTACACCTTTTGTCTTATCGAAGACCGTAAAGCTGGAAGGTGGAGACAAAACGAATCAACAATCGCCAGGCTCCTTAATACATCACTGATAGCTAGCTCACATGCTGTGTTGAGTTCAAAACCCTCATGATTTACAGCGCATCCAAGAAATGTAGGACAATGTTTACATCAATCAGCTGGCTAACCTTTCATTTCTCTTGTCAGATAACAATATTTAAAATTATATAGCTTGTTCCTGTTCATATCATAATTAATAATGCCAAAAAAAGATTCTTTCATCATACATAAAACTGGGTTTATGGCATTTGCAAGGTCTACTGAAAACCTCTTAAGTTCGTGACTGTGAACATGTCCTATTGTATATTACGTTTTTCACATGTAATCTTGATCACAAACGACGTCAACATGAGCTTAACATCACAACGTTTTGGTATCAACAAATCTTTCATTCTGACGTGTGAATAAAGAGCTGATTATCATCCAGGATGTTGTTCTTGCTGCAGCTGCTCTTTTATTTCCGTTTTTATCAATGTATTTATTGTTTTTTCCTGACTTCGCTGTGTTTCTGTTTTTACCTTTGTGCCCTGTTTATTAACTTAACTGAATAACGTCTTGTTTCTGTGCATGTTCGTGCTTTTTGTTTTGTGTACTCTTTATGATATTACTTTATTTGTTTGTTCTACATTTTGTTGTTTTTTATGTTGTTTTTTAGTTTCGCATTTGATTGTTATTGCTATCGCTGAAGGTTTTATTAGAATAATGTCAACTAGCAGCTTTTGTAAGCAATCACATTTACATTTGCCAGACCTAGACATGATTGGATCAAGCTTAGTTTTCAGAGCTTGGGTTACGTATCCCAATACGTAATACACTACATTCAACTGAGATGCCAACAATACAAATGAACCGATAGGACCCAACAAACAGATCCATCTTGCAATTACAGTGACGTAAGTACGTCATCTCCATAGTGCTAACAAATTAAAGTGAGGCGTGACATTTAGCCAGTGTTACAATATTGACAGATGACAACTGTTTGGTTCACGAAAGTCTCATTATACATAAAGAACTTTCACTGAGATAATAAAACGTGTTTACGAGTTTGGATCCCTGAGCTGTCACAAAGAAAAGAATACATGTACACAAGTATAATGATTATACGTTATTACACATTTCAGCCAGTTCTTGCAAAATATCATTTTGTGTTTGAATCAACCGGTCAGTCTGCCGACCTGTCTCATCCCACCCTAGTCCATCCCTAATCCCTTAGGGATTTTGACGAGAAAGAATAAGGGAGAACTGTGCAGTGCACAACGGGTGGATGCTGCAGCGGTATACAGACGGGGTATGTTATTCCGTGAAGATATGCACGGTTCTTTCAGAGTTGACCTCAAGCGGAGCTTATGCGTGACAGCTGATTTCCGTTAAATGATGAAACAAAGAAGGGATATTGACACATCCTGTTTTGACATGCAAATGTTAGATGCGCAAATTTCGCCGATTTCCAAACACGCCATGAAAGAGGCAATTGTCCCGTTCATACCGGAACAAAATTAGTCGTTAATCCATAAATGAACTGACCTATCATTTTTCATGGGATGCAGAGCAATATTGCTAGAAGGACAAGGACAGAGATACTCGGCCCGGTTTATAGAGCGGCCTTATTTCCAGGATTGTTTGTCAACAACACATGGAATTAAGATAGACCATGAAGAAGCACCTAGGAAATGATGCAAAAGACGACGCAGAGAAGAAAAAGCTTAACTAATGGCAGAATGATATTAAAAAGAGGGGGGTGGGGGGGGGGGAGAACAACATGGATGAGGAAGACATCAGACAGAAAGGAATGGAAGTCATTGTCGGAGGGGCTACATCCTGCAGTGGATGGACAATCCATAGGTGAAAAGTCAAAGACAAAAGAAGCCACTGCATTTAGGGAAAGACAAATGACGAGTTTACATTATTTCGGAAAAAAGCAGCCTAAACTTAAATGTAAAAAACGGAAACAATAAAATGATGCACATACATTTAAGTATGCAATGCCGTCATCTTCTCTTTGATCTCAATGGTTTGGGGAGGGGGGAATGGCTGTAGTTCAAGAAGCAGCATTTTATTATCCTGACGAAATGTATACAAATAGTGTCACAGACTCCAGGGAAAGAGAACGAACATTCAAAAGCCTAGACAACGATCTTAATTTAATACCAGGACAAACACATTAATCATGCAGAGGCGCTAGAGACACCGGGAATTCCATAGGATGTGTACACCTGTGAGATTCTTTGAAGTTTCACTTTTTTTTTTTAAATAGTAGGCCCCCTATGTTAGATCCGGTTGCTATGTATTTTACGCATTATTTTACCGCCTCCAAAGGATACAGGAATGTGCGGATTTAGCGTTATGTAATTTCTGAGATTCATGAATTCAACGACAAGTGCACGGAATTTCATCTTTCATCATCCAAGGTGATTTTTATTTTTTATTGTTTCTGTGTATGTTGTTGTGTTGTTTTTTTTATTTATGTATTTGTTTGTTTGTTGTTGTTTTACATAATGTCCATATTCATAGAATAATTATGATAAAAACATCCAAGGCGGTTGCTCTTGCATCTTAAACTTTGTCAAGAATGCCTCTACATAAAGAATGCATCTATGAAAAAAATGGACATAGTTATGGATGTCAATTACAGAATCGAGGCAAATAAATCACATTATATCTGTTAACAACCTCGGTTTCCTTTTCACGATATGCTGTCAATAATGAATATAGTTTCAACCATTAATGCCTTTTAGTTTCAGACGTCGGACCAAAGGTGTGTTGTGTTTACTTTGAAATAGATTTCATATTTGTTTTCACTGCAGTGTTTTTAAGAAACCAAAGATTAAAGTTGTAAAGCAATGAATAGAATAATCATTTCATCTTTAATTTTTCGGAAAAACAAACATTAATTAAATAGTTGTCTTTATTTTTGCTTTTTATCACCTCAGTGAAAACCAATGTAAACTGTCCTTTAATGTAATTAGGCCTATTAAGTATTTTCATTAGGGTGCATAGCGGCTGTGGGAGGTTTTATGTATCGTAAAGTTTAAACTAGACACATGAGTCCACTATAGTTCGTCTTCTGGTTTTCAAATTTAATATGTTGGTGGACTTACTTGGAAAGTGTAGTTTTGAAATGAACAAGAACATTTGGAGTTTCTACGTATCCATTGCTAATAAACACATTTTAGTGTCACTCAAGTGAAGATCATTTTCTCCATGAAATAATGTAAGGGAATTGTCTGGGGAGGAAAGAAACTGAGTCAACAGTGTCATAAGACTCATTATTTTGCTTGACATTCCGCATAATCATTTTGGAAATAGAACAATAAATTTTGCGTCAATAATGTCACATTGGGACACAGTTAATTGAAGTTTAATTGTCATCTCAGAGCAGAAATGACTCGTGATAAATTTTGCAAACCACTATAGCCATTCCTCGCGGGTGTCGGGAGATATTTAATTGAAAATAAATCTTAATGACTATAAACTAACACTTGCCAGTCCTTGTTTACGGCCATCCATCCAACGTCTAATAAAAGTCCTATATGCCCACCAATGTCCTGGTATCATTTTACATCAAAATAATGGGTGCCGTGGACAAGCTCGCCAGATCTGAAGCACCGCCTTGAGTGATCTTTTATTAGGAAATGAAATTCTAGCGGGGTCACCCAATTTTCTGGCGTTAAGTACTCATTCTTAATACATGAACGATGCCTTTATTATTGTCAGCGTGAAATTGGGACCGCAGGAACTCACTATGATTTGGAAGTGACTGCTAAACAGAATTTCGTTTAACTCATTTTCCAGAAGACTTGTTCCCTTGGGCAATCACACCCACTTTGCAAATAAAGTGCACCATAAAGTGATAATCCGCTAATAAAGGATTTCGCAACAGAAGTATTTTCCCAGGCATGGACACCTTCAGACCTGAACTACATTTCAGGTTTAGCACTACAACTTTCATGATCAGACTGTCCTTAAAGCACTTCAATTGATTTGGCCTGTGGCTTCAAATTTTGTAATCAGCAAGTGCAAATGTGCGTCTAAATGGAACTAATTCAGAATCAACCAAGATTCAGAAACATTACTCGAAGTAAAATATCCTAGAAATCCACCTAATGACTTCGGGTGCAGTAACAGAAAAAGATGACAGTAATGTTGAGTCCAAAAGTAACAATTATCCCTCAGTGGTGGCGTATTTTTCCTTGTGCAAGCTCCTATAGAAGCACCGCCTGCCCCCCTCTCTCTCTCTCTCTCTCTCTTTCTTTTCTTTCTCTCTCTCTCTCTCTCTCTCTCTCTCTCTCTTTCTTTCTTTCTCTCTCTCTCTCTCTCTCTCTCTTTCTTTCTTTCTCTCTCTTTTCTTCCTCTCTCTCTCTTTCTCTCTCTGTCACCCTCTTTCTCTCTTTCTCTCTCTCTCTCTCTCTCTCTCTCTCTCCCGCCTCTCGATTTGTTGTTTGCAGCACATGTGACGTGTTGCATCACACTGAATGTAATTGATTATGTCTATTCTGCACAATGTCACTTTCTCTGACGCCCGCAGTTCTAATAGAACCTATCCCATGATTCGATAATCTCAGATGGACTGAACTGTACACAAACATTACCCACGGAATCACTACCGATCACGTGTTCAAATAACCGGTCGGGGTATTTGACAGCAGTTTACTAAAGCTCCAGCCTTTGTTTCGTCTTTAACAAAGATACAGCAGATCAGTGGACTATTATA
This sequence comes from Onchidella celtica, assembly GCA_963931925.1. Classification (NCBI taxonomy): domain Eukaryota; kingdom Metazoa; phylum Mollusca; class Gastropoda; order Systellommatophora; family Onchidiidae; genus Onchidella; species Onchidella celtica. Next base: position 102,242,457 of record OZ007567.1, on the reverse strand, counting down.
TCAGCGAAAACAATGAGCGTAAACATCAATCCCATCAAGCTGATCGGCCTATGTTGCTGTCCTATCAAGTAGCTCACATTGCCAGACTGCAATGTTTACACAGCTTCGGTTTGATTCATTTTTTAATTTTTTTTGCACGAGTAACTGCAATCAATAACTAAGTTAGTGTTGTTAATGGGTTAATGAAACCTAAATTTCCGTAAATCTACTAAAGCGATTTGTCTTCCCAAGGGACAACTACCCTCGCCGAAAGTTCAAGGATAAGGTTGATGGATAAGGTCAGTATGAAATAAAGGGAGGTCACTGGAAATAAATGGGCTCATTTGTGCCAAGGAATAGACCAGAATGTGTAAGAGATAGCCGTCGTTATGGCCCAGTTATATGGTGCTGATCCGTCGTTAGGCAAAGTTTCCCATCTGTTTCACACATAGTAAGGCCGGAATAATGAACTCTTTAACCGGTGGTTTAGAAGGATGGGACAATAAATATTGTTTAAACTGCATAATTTTAACACCAACTTAATTTTGTTTAGAATGACTTTGACAATAGACTGGACGAAACAGGCTATCCATGTTGAAAAATCTTCGCTAAATGAAAGAATTAAATGTAACCAAAAATATTCTCAATGGGCATTTTTATTACCACAAAGTGGCCAACTGTCCACAACTCTACTGCAGACATTTTACCAGTGAAAGGAATATTGTGGTCGGCGATCTGAGGATATCCCTAATCCTAATCCTAACCCTTTGCACTTTCCCAAACATTCACCGTGCCAATGAAATCCAGTCACTCCGTTAGTTTTGTATGTGGATTTGAAAAGGCACACATTTCATACTTAAGTCATTCCTTGTTTCATCGGATGCAATGGTGATAATAATGAACATTCAGTTCATACTACGAGGAGGCAATCGATGCTCAAGAATGGAATATTCAAGGAGAGCTCCTGACTTAGTTTTCCAGCTTTTCTTTATGTTCCTAATTTATAAGCTTTATTTCTGAGTGCCAGTAGGTGTGCCCATGTACATGAAATGAAAAATGTTCATAGAAGCACTCACTTCCACTCTAATATTTAAACACCGCGAGACTTTTGGGCTGCGTCTCTTGGAAATTGTAATTTCGCCATAGGCACCCTAAAATAGCTTGAATAAGACAGAGTATTTCAAAATTCTTCGATTCCAAGTCCCGCCTTTCTCCATTCTCCTTCTTCAACTGTGGTTTATTGTCTGGGTCGGATGAACCTTATTGCGCCTTCAAGTTCAGTTGTTATCGTTTACGTGTTCAATACATGTCTAAATCCCAGACTAGGAAGATATGTAACAAGGTATCAGAAAGATTTATGACGCGTCTAGTCCTTGATTGTCCCGGGAATACAAAGAACTCTAGTTTGATAACTCTGCACGAACCGAGTCAACACGTGATATATTTCAGCGGTAAGAAAACTGCATTATGGCTTTTGGATTACATCACAGACGAAAAAAAGATATTTTTTCTTCTCTCCTCTGTTAAGAGAAGAATCTTAGGAACACGGCTCTATCCTTGTGGAATAAGTACAGGCAAGATTTTGAACCAAAATAAAACGTGAGCTGTGGTAACTGCAGAAATGTACATGCACGACAATGCTTGTATATCTTTCTCCGTTTCCCAGAGCAGACAATTCGAGTATATCTGTAAATTTCACATTTTACTGATTACTCCATGAATAATTACCCGGGGAGGGAGGATTATATAATATAATAGAGGGAAATTTAATATTCACAGCTCACAGAACGTATACTGAAAATAATTTGTCAAAACGTGGAAAAAACAAACAAACAAAGAGAGAGAGAGGAGAGAAAAAGAGAGATAAAGTTACATTTTACAGAATCCTGTGTCAGTAGCAAACCATAAGGAAATATTACAATAAACTATAAAGGAAAAATAAATTCTAAATGAAAATACTAACGTGAAAAACTGTCGGCATTTAAAACATCGTCGTGCCACAAAAAAGAAATTGAACAACTTGACAGTACTTTTGAAAGAATTTGAAAACATAAAAACAAACATATGTGAAAGGCTATTCAGCTGCTGCCAGTTATAAAAGTGATAAATAAGCCTTGGGGCGGATTTAACGGAATTCCCTGAAGATAGAAAAACCATACATCACGTGAGCAGACAAGTGTCTGTATCTTTTACAGCTTAGCCACTAAATTTAGAAACATAAAGGTCAATTGTTCATCTAATCAGACACGAGCAGCTGATTTAACCCGCGTATTTACAAACCCTGGCAGGCAGAGATCAAAATATTTGAAAGAGTTAGCACGCTTTGGGTAGCACGTCTGGGATGAAGGTGAGTAAATGAGGATACGCTGTCCTATGGGATATCATGACTAATTGACAAGTTTCACGAGTCAGCAGATGGTTTTAAGAACAAGAATTGAAATAAACGAACGGGCGTAGTCTCTCCTCTATCTTAGCTATGAGCGTGTTTAGAAAATATTTCCTGACTTCTCCAAATTCTGGGCTGCCAAAGACTCCCTTCATCCACCTGGGTGGTCCAGTTTCAATTTCATGGGAAATTCATATAGATTTTTATGTTACCTGCTCTTCGTTGCTTTCACACAATGTATTTTCATTCAGATTTTTACCACGTCCTTTGAAAACAATCATATTCGGCAAACCGTACATAGACCGACGTTGGGAATTTTATACGTGTATCCGCATTATTATTATTATTATTGTTATTATTATTATCATATAAATAAGAAGACTTGGGGGCTCCAAACGATACACTTTTATACTTCCCTTTTACAAAGCCACTGATATTCTATGAAAATAACTTTTATTTTAAAAGTACATGCATACGTACACGCTTAAAAAATCGAGAAATCTGGCATGCTTTGCAAAATTCTTTGTATAATTTCTGTATCTACAAATACGTGAACTTTTTTGTTGTTGTTGTTGATTGTTTGTTCGTTTTGTTTCTTTACGGATCACCCAACACGGACTTGGACTGACAGAAGATTTTTCATGACGTGTGCGCACGACCTGGTCTGTAAAACTGCCTGTCATTTGTTGCTGTTGATAACGATATTTTCTTTAAAAGAAACAGTACACATTACAACCGAGACGTTTGCTCGCGTATTGCTATAAAAGGCGGGAAACATATTTAAGCGTCTTTCGAGCAAAGATTTTACTTAGAACTTACCTGCCTCTAGACGGCAGTGCCTTAAAAGCCTCTTTTCAGTTTATAGTCCCTGTGAATATAACGGGATCTTTGTGGTGTTCTTCCACGCGTCTTCATAATTTTTTTGTATGTTAAGGCAATAACAAATTTTGCTTTTCTGTCTGCTGTCATACCATGAATCACAATGGAGGTGCCTAAAATGTAAATTACCATCAGCTTTGTCCCCTATGGGATAAATCATCCTTATTAGTCATTTGCATTCTCCCTCCCCCTCCCCCCTCACATCTGTGAGTTTGTGTCTTTTTCCGCCCCCATTAATGACTTCAAGTGAGCCGATTGTGTGAAGGTTTTATCTGCCCAAGATAAGAATTCTTATTTCAGTTTGGAGTATGTCCCACGTCTGACGATAGAAAGGCCTTGGAATACTCCAGCTTATCTTACGTTGAATCAAGACAGAAAAGTTACTAATTAAAACCCAAGGAAAAAGGGTAGCACTGAAGAAGAAAAAAAAAACGAAAACTAAAGAAAGACAGGATGTTAGTGACATCGAAATAGAAAATGCCAAGATGTCTTGATAGTGATGAGAAATTGGACCTAAATTTGAAAATTCCAATAAGTTTTACCAGTACCTATGTGGCTCGGAGCCAAGGGCAATAAATTGTAGGAGTGAGGTATCCTGCACATTGAATGATCCTTCCAGAAACAGTGACAAGGTTTCTAGATCTACTTATTTGCGACCTTGGCAGTTATTCGTAGACATATAGGCCATTTTCTGTCTTCTCTTTTAGTTTGCGTTTCTTTGCATCGTTTGGGTATTATTTCTTTGCCAAATTAAGACCTTAACAAACCACTTACATACACACCTACATACAGGCAATACATTCTCTCTTAGTCAGAGCCCAAAATTATACTCACGCAAACCTCTCAACATTTACACTAAAAAACAATTCTACCAGAGTCCTGCATTATTAAATGCAAACAGGAAATCGTCGGTTTTAGTGCTAGAAGTGATTATCTCCTTACTAGTGAAAAGGAAGATAACCCCTTTTTCCACTGAACAGACGGAATGAAAAAGTTCTCTACGTCATTGCCCTAGGTAAAGTCAAATAATTATGATTTTTCCATGCTTGTTCTTGAGCCAAGAATGATGATCTGCACAAACATGCAACACAAATTAATCATTAGCACACATAATAAAATCAACACAACAACCTCATAAAAACAATACATAACATCTGAGGTTTTAGCGTTAGAAATCCCACAAGACGTGCCAAAAATCAGGAGTCGCTTTAAAGAAACGAAAAATGTAACTCGAGAGAGAGACTTCAAAAGATCTTTACAGCAGGAATATTGGCAAGGTACAATTTACAGTTGAGCAACACTAGTAGTGATAGTCGATTTTTTTCTCCAAGGTCTACAAAATTATTAGATCACATGAGCTCAATATTATGCTTTTTCCGGCTAGGGTAAATAACATTATTTCCCATGAAATACTGTGTGATACCAAGCATGAGATACTGGAATGTGTAAAAATAAAAATATATACTAACAATATTGGTGATGAAGATTTTTTGAAATTTTATTCTCTGCATCTCTGTGTCAAGACAGAAAAGAGTTGCCTGAAAACACTGCTGTTGGTTTACATTGCAGTGATAACGAAATCAAATAGTAGTCATCTCATTTACCAGATCCCGTAATAAAAATTATGAAATTTATGGACCTTCACCTCCCTCCCGCCCCCCCCCCCTCTCCCCCCCCCTTTTTTTTTTTTGTTGTAAGAATTGAGTCTGAACACGTGTGTGCATGTACGTGGTGTGTGAGGGACAAAGAAAAATTATTGCGTAGTCTTTAATACCTCAACATTTACGTACGTTTGTAAACCAAAAATCACTCGGTAACAAAATATCACGCGCGAACGTTGAAGGTAGCAAACCGACGAAGAAGTAATGAAAGAATACGACTGGGCCATAAAATAAGGTATGTTTATTGCCTTTCAATATCTCTGCGCATAATGTCGCCTCTCCTCATTCCTGTGTTTACTTCGGCTGTTTATTGATAGAAAATCTTTTCCGTCTGTATTCATGTATAGGGAAACCCCCAGAGGTAATTCAATTTTTGGCGTTTCTTTTTCTCGCTGCGATTTCTCACGTTCACTGGAGGCTACTTGGACAGTTTACAACGTATTTCCAAAAGATGTAATTTCGTCCAGTGGGGATTTGACTTTTTTAAAAGAAGTTTTTTACGTGGATAAAAAAAATAAGCAGTTTATGGGAAAAACAGTGTGTCCCTGACTTGTGATATAAGGAAACAAATATTTGGAGGTTCCTACTTAAACTGTTTTTTTGTTTTTTTTTGTTAAGAAAACTCTGCTGTCAAAAACACGGCCACTTGTTTGCTTTCAATTGTATGCAGGCACACAAAGTCGGTAGTGAACTTTGAAAAGTAATTAGAAATTCAATTTTGGGCTCAGAGTGAAGAGTGCTTTTTAACAGAATGCCACCAAATAAAAACCATTTTTTATTGCACAAACGTTCCCGAAATTGCTCTGAGGACAGAGCCAGACTGATCCCATTTGTCATGAAATGAAATCTGTTTCAATGGGAAGGGGGAAGAAAATGTGTAACGTGTATCTGCGTCACAATATCTGCGTCACAAACTTTTATTTCCAATCTTATTGCCAATTCTCTAAAAGTGGTGCCTTCAATTGATCGAAAATCGCTTGTCATTCAAATCTTGGATCAAACGCTGGCGGAAAAAGAAAACTTGCAATTTAATGTTGACAACAATTTGGATGCCGACAGTAGGTAGAAGAAACAACTGTAATTGTGTTCTAAAGCCTCACTCTTGTATATTCAAACGATCATAATTAGAATAGTCTATAATATTGAATCTTTGTGCTCAGACACACTAAGAATGTTTCAAAAGAGATTCCGGGATTATTTTCTACTCAGTGGAACGACGCAAGTAAATTTGTACGACAGCATCCGTGTAAAATAATAGATCATTTGATTAACAACTACGGGGGCTGCTGGACACTGTTTGGAAGGGAAGAAATTGAATTCAAACATAGGGAAAGGGGGACGATTATGAGGCACTGAGGATTGATTGTGGACATTTTCTTGGGCACTTCAAGCCTTCTTCCCCCCCCCCCCCACCCTTTTTTTTTTACCGTTGTTACCATTTTTATAACATAATAATTAATATTGGTTCAGTTCACTTTTTCCCTACCCCAATTCATCCACATTTGAGATTCTTTTACGTTCTTCATCTGTCGTAAGAAACAAAACTTACTCAAGCTACACCGAAAATGTCCATTTTTATGAATTATTATTGCTCATTTCAGTGCATATTTTTTGTTTCGCATTTGACAACAAAATTTAGCAAGAATGAAAGAAGTCAGGGAGCGTGCCAGTGTTCAGTCAGTTTACCAGACTCTATCACATAGCCATATCAAAAGCTTACCATATTGTGGTCTTTTGTCCAACCTCCCATCTGTAACGTTGTTCCCCTGGGAAAAACGTCTAAGGCAGTACTTGACTACAGCTTACAGGCTAATAGCGCAGAGCCACATCATTTCCCAAAGATGTCAGTCAGCACGGAAAGAACTCTATGTGTTTGGAGTCAGTGACCTTATGTAGATGCAAGACACAAACAACTCCTGTATATACGGTACTTCTAAGATCAGTTCTGTAAGAGGTTCGCTCCACGCCTGGTTCTATGTTGAAGTCTAGACACTATTCCCTATGTCAGCCTTGTCAAATATTGAAGTAGTCAGATGATATATTTTATGGAGCATAATCCCATGCCTGTCAGATGGTAAGTCATTCATCACACAAGTTATTTCAATCACGTGTTACGTTTTTCAGTGAAGCTCTCATCGAACAAAACTATAAGTTCGACAGTTGAAGGTGGTCGATAAGGCGGAATGCTTTACTCAGTGTGATGAAGCTGGTATTGGAACCTAGATAAAAGCGAGATATTCAGACATGTCAAATAGGTCTCCAAATGGTAAGGTCTAGAAAATGATCAACCAGCTGGCCACACAGAAGTATATATCAGAACTAATGAAATGCGTATAGACCGTCCTTTCACAAAGAACCACAAATAAAACTGTAGCTAAGCAAGGTCCACTTTGGAATCGCTACTGTTAGCCTATGTGATGAGCTTACATATATCTTTTCACCCAGAATGTAGAACCCGAAATCTTGCATTTGATACAAGACAGTAAAATCTCTTTAGACCTGTAGTGTATTTTACACCAAACCCCTTCCAAGAATGTGCAGTGATGAAATTCACCAAATTTCCAAAATTCAACAGATCTAAAAGCGTTTTTACAGAGCTGGAGTGGTCGGTTCGTGTTATGGCAGGTGAAAGACAGTCGGTCACAAGATAATCTCTTGTAGAAATATAAATAACCGCTCATGCATTTACGCCATGCCTTTCCCGATGTGTACTTGACTATTCCTATTATGCTATGAAGTGGAATGAGTTTCACTGCTAACCGCAAGTGCTGAGAGATTCCACTCGCTAAAACGTAGTGGCGACTGAATCCTCGAGAAACGACTCTTAATTCAAGGTTAATACGTGGGCTACACATCAAATAGATGAAGGCGTTGACTATTTATCATTATTGAGAGATTCCCTTCGTAAAATCTCAGGTGGTCATTTTCATCATCAGGTAAACAGCATTTTAACGATTTTTCTTTAGAAAATAATGTCATCTGATAATGTATAAGTAAATTAAAATGTTTATTTTGAACTTTATATGATAAACTATCTAGGAAAAGGTGACGATGACGATGGGATTCTCGTCATTCCATGGAGGACAAGCCGCATTCTATATGCAGCGGCTCCATCCGATATTCTCACATTCTGCCCTTTCTCTTTAAATAAGATGTGATTGACTATCTCTCCGAAGAAATCCACGTTGTCGAACATAGATGTTTAAAGGGACATCCTGAGAAAACTTGATGAAATACTTTAAAAATCATAGGCAAAATAATATAATCCATTTTACTTTCACTGAATGACTTATAACTTCGAAGCCATGAGTAAATCAGTAAGTACACGAAACTGAAACACAATGCTCCGGGGACAAAAGAATAGTTTGTCCTGGAACTAAAGCATAATTTGTGTCAGATGGAATTATCAATGTATGGAATTCCGACCCTTGATCAGTATCTACTCTGCTCCAAGCTTACCTTATAACCAGGGTCGAAATTCCGTCTTGGTGTCATGCAGAACGGAAAGACCTATTTTCAGATGTAGTTCAGTGTATGAATGATACTTACATAATAAATAACAGTTGTTTACGTAAACGTTGTGCCTCAGCATTCAAACTGCCCTGATTTCAAAGTTTTCATTGACAATTTGAAAGTGTATCCATTCTGCACATCATCTATTACTTTTTTTTTTCTTATTTGACATTTGATGAAATACATAAAACCTAATCTATAACTTGGAGACTCATATATGCAATTTTTGTTTTCCCACTCTGCAGACCTAAAAATCACTGAAAAAAAATCTGTTTGAAAATAGGCTGCAACAAGTTATAATTTAATTCCTTCATAAATTAAACCTATGGTGCGCAACATGAAGGGCACTGCGCTTTCCTGTCCTAAGATATCGTCACGCAAGTGTTCCGAATGTCGGTCAAAATTAAAACACAGTACTCAGGTCTGGGTAAGACGACGTACGAAGACCATCAGTGAGCAAAACATGTGGACCGGGAAAAAAGAAAAGATCCTGGATTACTCTGGTGAGCGTCGGTGATCTGTGGAATTTCGTCCTCTGCCAGGGCCAATCAACCGTTATAGACAACCCCAGTCCCTTGTGGAAGTTGGCACCGCAGTCAATGCACGCGGTGTGAGTACTGTGAGTGGCCGGGCGCGGGCAAGTGCGCAGCCCTTTGAGTCGCAACGCGGGCAGTTGCAGGACTCGTGAACCATTCAAATCTTCACAGTTTAAAATCAAGTTCTCTCAGTTACGATGCCTTTTGCCCCTTGAGCTTTCTCCACTCAAAAATAAATTTAAAAACAAATAATTCTGAAGGCATTTGAAAATCACACAAAAGACAGATTTTTACCGTCCTAAGAGTAGATTTTAATTACAATCGTAATGTTAAAAATTCAGCCCACCAAATCAAAACTTCTTTATCAATCTTAAATAGGGGTTAAATATGGCACCATCGATCTACTGTCTTGAAATTCATAACATGATATCAGATTTGAGCAGGAAATACTGTGACACAAAAATATAGCTATAATAATGGTACAAGCATACACAAAATAACGTAATCATAAAAATAGTACATGCATACACACACACACACATTCCAAAGTTCATTCAGCTGACATGACGTATTCCGTTTGGTTTTCAAGACTGTTTAGAACCCCTGCCCTCAGCCCTGAAGCAATAATTGGATTAAAATCCTCAACAACAAACGGAAGTGAAAAACATCATGAAACCTGAAAATGCCAGTGCAGCCAGGCGTGTGGAGTAAAGACGGAATGGGCCCAGACAGACAATGACAAGAATAATTCAGTCCCTGGACGTCTTCAAAGGTCTTCAAAAGATTACGAACACCCTTGCCACCCCCTCCCCTCCCCCGAAAAAAAGCCGCCCGTCGTCCACCCCATCCTGTCAGGATGTCTTCGCTGCAGGTGTCTTCCTTTCCTCAATATTCACCAGTGTAACTTAAGCATTCTCTTTGTTCCAAGATGTTACACTTACACAAATCAATACTCACTATGAACACTGAGTGCACCAGGCAAACGTGAGAGGACGTGAAAGAATGATTGAAACTGATCATGGAGCACTGTGATTTGCACTTAAAAGCCCTTTCAGGCCGCTTTTCCAATCATGTGGATGACACTCACATTTGGAACTCTGTGGCGTCTTATTTAATGACAAACTCTTGTTCCGGGGGAAAAACTACCTCACTGGTATGAACATTGAAAACATTTGCTTAATGGAATAAAACGGACCAATGACTTATATTAAAATAGCCTGTATAAACGTAATAGACGGAAACTGTAAGTAATGAGATCATGCAACAATACTCAGTGTTGTCAAATTCCGAAACTTTTTTTTTTTCGGACATCTGACAGATGTCAGGGTGAAATAAAAATGAACAATGTTATCTGCAGCTAAATGAGGATGGCCTAAACAAGCACATTCAGCACACATTCATTTCTTATATATAATTTTTTTTTTTGAATGAATGAATGAATCTACAGTTTTCTATCATTTATAATGCATGCATTAGCCAACACCTTCTGGAAAGTGTTGGCTTCACAAAATTCTCAACGTGTGTTGTCCTATATTGCTCAGGCAAATTTACCGAAGATTACTTTTTACGTGAACCTGCAGAGATGTAGGACAAACCGCATTTCATTCACTGGGTTACTGTGCCGTAAGGAAGAGAATCCAATCTCGGCGCTGATGGTTCTGATGAATGGATGGGACTGATGTGTTCAGATCAACAGAGTGCACAGACCGTGATAGAAGTTAAATGCAGGCATCTGTAGAATGAACTTTAGAGCTGAGAGCGAGGCAAACAAAATGAAGACATTTCGGTGGAATGAGCTTCAGTGTGTTATGTTCACGCGTGCAGTCAGATGAGTCAGTGGTCTGGGCAAGAAGGAACTTACCAGAGCACAGAGTAGATACACAGAGACGGACATTGCTGATTCACTGTCTCGGACATATATGTCAAAACAATCTGTGAGATTTTGCACCTGACAGTTATAGGGCCAGCAAGGAGGCAAAGAGAGCGACGCCGCTGAAGGACCAGCAGTGTGTACGCACGATGTTGACCATAATCCAAAAAAAAATGATCTATTTTGGTGGCCCCAGATGTAACTGACTCCAACATACGGTCACAACTACAAATGATGCGAACATGAATGCGGCCAGCTTGTGGACGCACAGCTAGTGTTTTTGTTATTTCGTAATGAGATGGAGCATGCCTACTGTGTATATGATACTGTTTCTGACCTGAGTATTCTGTCTTCAGTCGCCTCAACGTACACGTTGTCAGGACCAGGGGAATGAGAGCCAACTTTAGATTTTTTTATTTTTTTTTGAAGGGGGGGGGGGGAGAGAGAGAGAGAGAATTAGGATACCGTGGGTCACATTAATTAATTATTTATGGTAGAAGTATAAAATTATCCTGTGAAAATCCTCATGCGCGAAGTGTTGCCTACGAGTTTCCATCATTCGACCTGATTGGCGGCTTCCAGTAAATACATAAACATTGGCGATATAGTATACCATTCTTATCCTCGTTATTGTTTATAAATTTTAGTTCTTGTCAGACTCTGAAATCCGTTCTTGGAAAACCTCTGTACAGTAGAAAATCCGGTATATATGGTTTTTGTTGGGTTTTTTTGTCGATGCCGCTTGTTTTGTTTTTGTCATTAATATAAGGATTTGCCTGTTAATGAGAAGTCTCTGAAGTTTGTTGGACGGCGATAAGAATGAGCACATATTTTAAAAAATGCAGTGACTGTGGCATAGCCAAGAGCTGATTTTACTGAATGGCCATGATATGGATGAAAAAAATCTATTTCTAGATCAATGCTCGTAAGTACCTACCCGATTCAGTGTCACTAATATGCGACATCACATACATACAAATGTTCAAACAAGTAGTATCATAGTTGTTGTTTTTTATATTACTTAAATTTTTGTTTGTTTGACTGAAAGGGGTCCTCTGTGAAGGAAAACTTGCATGTTTTTTTTTAATTTTTTTTATTTCTATTCTTTTATGATTTATTGTAACTTTTCTTTTACATAAATTGTTTGTTTCAAAAGCGGGGCTCCGCAACATACGTCTTTTTGTTGTTGTTGTTGTTGGTGTTGTTGTTTTTGTTGTTGTTGTTGTTGTTGTTGTTGTTTTGCCATTTTAAGTTTATTATCACATGCGTGCAATATAAATGTGAGTTATTTGTTTGTGTGTCCGCTCTTTCTTCAGGTACCGCAAGAAGTGGGCGGCCAAGACCAGCGACGGTTTGTATGTATCACTTATTTGGACAGAACAAATACATTGTTTAAATTGTTTTTTAAATGTTGCAAGAGAGACTCCAACATCCAGATCCTTGACCGGCGGGACAGAGTGACCCGACGTATGTGGTTCTCTTTTATTCTCTTCAACTAAATTTACCAAAGCCCGAGAGACGGCAATAGACGTTGTCACAGTCTATTTTTAGTTACACACTAACTTGTGCTGTCTCAGACTGATCCAAGGCTGAGATTACGAGCAAAATATCTTTTCTCTACTTATCGAGCACTGACAACGTGTGTGATAACTACAAATTTATAGCTTTTTTTGTAATCAAGTTGTGATTTCCCAAATGATTACATAGACTGTGGAGACTGCAGATAGAACTCAAAACGAAAGGCAATGAGATCGGACGAAAGTATTTTCAGAAAGGCAATGAGACCAGACGAAAGTATGTTCAGAAAGGCAATGAAAAAGGACGAAAGTATATTCCGATACATTTTTGAGGGAAGAGTCTATGATATTACATAAAGGACGGAAAATACTCGTGCATTCAGTAAGCAATATATGTGGTACATTGTGCAGATAACACCCCTCCTTCCTGTAATATGTATAGTCAATCCTTAATGTCTCCCGGTAAACTGAAGGATTTTAATATTTTGGAGGGGGTAATATTTTCCATTTAAAGACACACATTAAAATCCTTCAGTCTACCACATGTGTGAATGTGCACATACGCGCCTCGGTGAATTTTTGTATTTGACAGTGACTTTCTTCAAGTCGTAAGATGCTGAAACACTATTGATCCGCATTTCGTGGCGGTCTGTCTGGCTATGGGTCTGACAGACCCAGGGGGTTTGCAAACATTACAGATAAGAAAAATAGATGCCACGACTCCGAGTCACGGGTAAGTACACTATGCGCTTAATTTGCGTGCTTCCTCTGTCTGAGCGTCAGCATTGTAGGTTAAGTCGGGTCATGTGAGGACATATAGTGTACAACAGGGAAACATGGACTGTGTGCTTTATGCTGACAGGTGCTAAGTTGGTACAAGCCGCAGTCAAGCAGTTATAGCTCAGTGCGACTCAAAAAAATGCTCATAGACGTTGCTTACTTAGTTACTCTTATCCAAACGCCCACTTCTTCCTTCTCTCCCTCTCTCTCTCTCTGTCGCTCTCTCTCTCTCTCTCTCTCTCTCTCTCTCTATCTATCTATCTATCTATCTATCTATCTATCTACCTATCTTTCACTGTCTGTCTATCTATCTATCTATCTATCTATCTGTCTATCTATCTATCTATCTATCTATCTATCTATCTATCTATCTATCTATCTATCTATCTATCTGTCTACCTATCCGTTTGCCTCTCTGTCTGTCTGCCTATCTATCTTTCAATCTATCTGTTTGTCTGTCTGTCTGTTTCTATCGATCTACCTATCTTTCTATCTATCCAAAAGCGCTTACACAGAGTAATAGCATAGGATCTGATGAAGTTTGACAGATTTAGATGTGGAAGGCACAATTCAGAAATATTTTGACATTGTGACATTGGCTTCAACAGTTATTCAGTGCATTTATTTCTATGCTGATACATTGTTATTCTATTATTCTAAAATCATGTACAATGGACATAAATATTCGTTTATCTGTGTGTCTATCTTACGTTTATTCTCTTCACCGTTACTGCCAAAGCTCTCAGCCCTACATATCTAAAGCAAAATATTTCACCATATCAAGATCACGATCTTCTCATTAAAACGTCCTGGCCGCAGTGACGTGTGGACGTCATGCAGAGCGTCATTTCACGGCCTTTAGTTGACGCTGATTCGTGGGATCACACTGAGAGTATTGTCGAGTTGGAGGTGCAAAGCGGAGGAACCGAGAATCAAGTGTCTGATAGTGGCATGTCTTGTTTGAGAAAAGACAGTGGTGGATCTAGTGCAGGGGTCACCAAACTTTTTTCACAGAGGGCCGGATAACTGACAGACTTACAAGCGCGGGCCGCATATTTATAAGCAGTCTGTTCAATACTTGCAAGCCAGAAGAAAAACTCTAGAGCAAAGACGATTTTTTAATATCAAAAAGGTATCAATTTACTATTTTAAAAAAAGCTCATCAAAGAGGTTAGCAAGAAGGTGGTTACATAGTACATACTTACAACAGATGAAGTGTTCACGTACACGAATCTCACAAACTAAGCAGTAAAAAAAGGTTAGTGAGATTTGTGCAACTGACGTTTGCCTTTCAAGATATCCTCAATGTTTGGTTTGGAACTGGTGCATCCAATTATGAGAATTACTTTCAAATGTTCATCAGTCAATCTGGTTCGATGAGTTGACGTCACAAACTTCATTTTTGAAAATGTTTGCTCACAAACATAAGTTGTTCCAAACACTGTGATGTCATACCGGATGCAAATTTCTCCAGTTTCGAGAACTCGTTATCAGGCAAGCAACGGTAAAATTAAACAAGCACCATGGCGGGCCGGATGAACTGACGTCGCGGGCCGGATCCGGTCCGCTGGCCGTAGTTTGGTGACCCCTGATCTAGTGGAAAGGGGCACTTCCCCCATCCCACCCGACACCGCCCCTTTCAACTGGCTCGATCACACGTTTCAGAGAAAGGAGGGGGGAGGGGGGAGGACCTAAGGGAAGAAAGGAATGGATGGTGTACGGATGCTGGGTAAGTGCAGTTAATGAAGAAATAGGCAAAAAGTGCTCTCGCGCCCCCCACCCCCGGGGAATTCTTAGATCCGCCACTGGGAGGAAGGCTTTAATTGCTTGTGTTTTGTTTGTTTGTTATGTTGGTATTGGCGTTGCAGTTGTCGTAAAGACGACAACAGATCCTCATAAATCACGGTATGCGAAGACAGCTGATTGCCACAAACTATGCTGCACTTGTTGCCTGCGCAGAATCAGCAGTTGGATGGCATACCTGACTTAACTAAACACATGTGCGGAATGCTCTCCATGAAAGCGTAATATTAATGTCTGCATCTCTCCGGCTTACTTGAGATATTTCTCTTGACAGAGGGTTTGCTATTAGTCCAATTTTGACTCGTTTCCGAATCGCAAATAGATGATCCGTGAAATCAAGGAAGAAAATGCCTGTACAGTTTATATCCGCTTTCTGTCTTTGCTGTAGATATTTTTAATTGCTGTTTTTATTGTTTTGTTGCTGTGGGTGGTGGTGGTGGTGGTGGTGGTGGTGGTAGCGCTGGTGGTGGTGTTCTTGTTGTTATGGTTGTTCTTCTTCTTTATGCTTATGAACAGGCTTTTCTCCTTACATATTCTTTTAATATTATGTATGTATGTAATGATTATGAACTTATTAAATAATTATTCCACACATCTGTCCTGTTACTTTGATAAGGTGTGTTTGAAAACAAGGTGATATATTTATTTTTGTGCAAACAATATGGAAGAAATGTGTAAGATATTTCGCATTCGACTCATTCTTCCAGAGATGTTTGTTTGCTTCTATAGATAACGATAATGTGTATGAAGGTATTTTCAGCATAAAGCTTTTACATTTATCTTTGAGGCGAAACCTCTCTTTTAACGTTAGATTTCATGGATTTTCTGTAAGTTATAAAATCAGCGCAATGATTAGACTTGAAACCGAGAAGACTAAAAAAAGCTTTAAAAATAATCTCAATAGTACAATGAATGAGGACGAGTTTGAATCAGGCTTACATTAAGACATAACGCTCGTTATGATCGTGATCCTTCATACAGTTCTCAGTTCACATGCAGGAGCCAGATGTTCATAGACCGATCAAAAGATTGTCAAAATTAAAAACATTAAAGAATATCTTTAAAAGTCTAGTTGGCCAGCCTCCTCTCAGCTTCTTGCTTCAGTTACCACATCGATATGCTACAGCCGATGATCTCAATAAAATGTGTAGGCCTACAAGACAACCCCTCGACGCCGGAGGTGCAAAGGCTAAGGACGGAGATTCTCCCGGTCAAAAAGACCTGGACACACTCCTTTGCAATTCTATTCAACAGTGTTGTCATCAGTGTCTGGCCCAGAATCAGCTGTCACTCCGAATACCTGCGATAACTCAAATAATTACACAGCTTCCCTCTTTAATTTGAAGTATAAATCTTATTTACTTTTACTGATATAGTATTCATAGCAATTCAAAATGTGTGCATGTATAACCTACATCCTTTAGACACTGTATTTATGCTAGTGGCGACATCAGAAGACAAATGATCTAATTAAATAATAACAACATTCTGTGTATCCAACGGTAACGTAGATAACGACGTTAAAGGACACTGAACCCGTACTTAAACGCATATGGGATTGGATTCATTTTTGTTTTTAAACAAATAAACGCCACTGCCTGCTTAGCTTGTTTCCATTTTCTGGTACCGTGAAACATTTTCATTCTATTCTGTATTTTTTATTATTACACAGAAATATGAAATTATTCCCGCATGGCTAAGCTTTTATCATTTCTAGTGATAATTCCGCCGTAACTCGCTCAACCGAAAACAAAATTATTTAAGGAAACTTTGTACATGTACTGTCATGCGTCAGGAAGCAAGAGGCGGTAGAGCGAGAAAACTCTGTCAAAATAAAGAAAACCGGTTTCAGGTTTTCCTTTCGGTCTATCTAAAGACGCTGACTGCCGCCAGCTAACACCAGACCCAAAACCATTCAAACTTCAGGCTAACTGTAACCAACGTTCACGAGGGAAATGCCGATTTCATTATTTAAGATCAAAGAATCAAAATGGCAAATGTTGGTAAATGCACAGATTCGATAAATGTGATTTTATGACACTATACTCTGGCCAGTGTTCATTAATGGGATCCCTTAATTTGTTCTCTCTCTCTCTCTCTCTCTCTCTCTCTCTCTCTCTCTCTCTCTCTCTCTCTCATACTCTCTCATACTCTCTTTTTCTGGCTCCCGGGTTGATGTTTTGTATTGTAGAATCAACGACATGAAATAACATGTACAATTTAACATACACTGCAACCTGCCTGTTAAAATTTCAGTTGCCCAGCAAGGCCACTGTGGGGAAGTTTCAGCCGATCACAGACAATCCACATCTCGATATTTTTAGTTATCCTGATATGGCCCAGACCCTCATGTGATTGTTTATTCCCAGCAGAGAACCTTCAATTAAACTTTCACGGTGTCGAACAAAGCCATATCTGGCCATGCTCCTATCAGATTAGGACAATAATTATTAGCAGTGGAGATCGCGTGAGGGTGGAGTTTGAAAGAGCAATATTTGTTTTGCGGGACCGTATCATAAAGTATGTCCTGAACTAATATGTTATACAGTGATCAGTGCGATATGTGTGACTCATAACTATAGTGTACAAATACTTCCTCTTTAGCACCTCAGTCCATTATTGTTGCTCTACGTTCCACTGGCTAACAAGTCGGGTGGGTGGTTTAAAATTCTACCATGTGTAGGACTGTAGTGTAGTTTTTTGACATCGGTTGGTTGGTTGGTTGGTTGGTTGGTTGGTTGGTTGGTTGGTTGGTTGGTTGGTTGGTTGGTTGGTTGATTGGTTGGTTGGTTGGTTGGTTGGACGGTTGATTGGTGAATTGGTTGGCTGGTTGGTTGGTGTTGTGAGTTTGGTTGATCAGTCGCTAGATGTCGGTAGCTTGGGTAGATCCAATTGCTTGACAGTTAAATTTATGGTGCTATATTACTCTTTAACATAATAATATGGTTTTCCAACCCCCAAGACAGTTTAGCAACGACGAAATTCATTGATTGAAAAGTTAAAGAGGCAAGTTAGAAAACCACATAACTCCTGACTGCACATTGTTAGAGTACACAGCTATTTCAGTTACAGTACTATTGTGTTCTTGCTGAGAGGTCCAGACAATGAACAGATAAAAGTTACTACCCAGACAATGTTATTATACTTGCGCACGACCTGAATTTTTAATCCGTCAGACTGACAAGTAAAGCCGCACAAATGCCATCCAAAGTCATGCTCGGAAAATTAATGTATGGTTTCCCTGTCTACAGGTAATGAATAAACTGACACGATTTATTTTAGTTCCATATTTTCGTCATCTTACGGTGACCGGCAAATTTTTGTCTAGAGAAATTCGAGCGTTAATAGCAATGCAGACAGGCGTCGGTCTTTAACAAGGCCAAAAACAAAAAAAGCAAATTAACAAATTCACCGCGAATTTAGCTTGGGAGTATGTGTGTGTTTGTACATTCGGGCATTTGTTTCTTTCATATTGTTTTGTAAGCCTTATTTGATGATGACAGTTAACAAACGCGTCTCTTCCATAAATAAAACAGAACTTTCAGCTTCCTACTTTACTTTATGTATGAAGCTTCACTATAAGTGATGTCTGTGTTTTTTTTAATATTTATATCTTTCGATATTGTTGTTGTTTTTTGTTGTTATTGTCGTTGCTTTTAACATATAATGATGACATTCAGCATTAACATGAAACTGTCTTTTACTAATAAAATAGAACTATTAACTCCACATCGTACGAACAGTTTCCGCGTATGACAATGGCATCGGCCTATCTTGTACAATGTGAGGAAGAGAGACAGATACCCCGGCTCATTTAACAGTATTGATCATAGCCAGGTGTGCATAGTTCCATGAGATAATGTTTGGAATACTAAATGCTTGACACTTTTCAGTTACAATCGTCTACATGTGGATCATTATGTAAACGCGGTACATTCAGTTTGGTCTGTCATTGATAAATATACCATGCCACACATTGCACTTGGCCGGCTATCTCCTACGTTGGCAAATTTGGTTCCTGGGGAGCTAATTGGAGGATCTTGTACCAACCAGTGAACTAGAAATTTTCGCGCTTGATTTGCTGGTGTTGAATGGTTACATTTAGTCACCTATGCAAAGTTAATGGTTACCTTTAGTCACGTATACAAGGCTTCAGCACCACTGGTTCCTACAATGGCATGCATTTAGGTCACATTTACGTCATGCCATTAATACCATGTACACATGGAACTCCAAGGACACTGTGCAACCAAGTGTTGTTAGCAAGGTAAAATTACATAATTATACAACTGAAGTTGGAATCTCCCCCCCCCCTCTCTCTCTCCCTCCCTCTCTCTCTCTTTCTCTCTCTCTCTCTATCTATCTATCTATCTATCTATCTATCTATCTATCTATCTATCTATCTATCTATCTATCTATCTTATATATCTATCTATGTATCTTATCTATCTATCTATCTATCTATCTATCTATCTATCTATCTATCTATCTATCTATCTATCTATCTATCTATCTATCTATCTATCTATCTATCTATCTATTATCTTCTCTACCTATCTATCTATCTATCTATCTATCTATCCATCCATCTATCTTTCTATCTATCTATCTATCTATCTATCTATCTATCTATCTATCTATCTATCTATCTATCTATCTATCTATCTATCTATCTATCTATCTATTTATCTTCTCTCTCTATCTACCTATCTATCTATCTATCTATCTATCTATCTATCTATCTATCTTCTATCTATCTATCTATCTATCTATCTATCTATCTATCTATCTATCTATCTATCTATCTATCTACCTATCTATCTATCTATCTATTTATATATATATATATATTTATTTATTTATTAATATATATCTTTTTCTCTCTCTTTCTCTCTCTTCTTCTCTCTCTCTCTCTCTCTTTCTGTCGCTCTCCCTCTCTCCCTTTCTCTCTCTCTCTCTCTCTCTCTTGCAGTCTCAATCTTCCATTCTTGAAACCAGCCACACCCCCCCCTTTCCCCCCACGCCAAAGGGAAAATGAGACCACCGTGCAGTCAGCCAAATGGATATGCCGACAAATGTATTCTCACATCCCACAAAGATTACACGACACTGACAACACTGAAATGCCACCTTTCTGCACTAGTGAAACATCAAGAAATGTCTTCTTTCAGACAATCCTTACGTCTTGCATTAGCACACACACATAGCATTTCCAGTGCAGGAGAGCTTTTCCCAGTGTCAACTGACCAGACAACCATCTCATGTAATATTCAGAACTTCGTGTATTTAGAACAATAAAAGGAAAGATGTTGTTAGAAGGCATAGTGTTTTTCATAGAAAGCTATAGCTGAACAGTTCACACAACTCAGTATTTTCTCTATTTTTCTTTGTAATTAGGCTACGTCCCCCCAACAACATCCAAGAAGGTATGACGTATAACCGAGATATCAGAAATAGGTCTCAAACACAGCAAAGCTTGCATGGTTAACAGACCCAAAGTGGATTATTTATATTTAAAGAAAATGCATGTTAGAAATTAAAGTTCTCTCAAACTAAAATGGAGTCACTCTGGATATTTTAACCTGTCTTATTTTTTTAGTGTTGATTATTTAGACAAGAGTTTACCCGTTTAAAATGGGGAATAATGTGGTTCTGAACCTGTATCTCTAGAAGCTGTATCCATTCTACAAAGCAAAATTCTACTCACTTTCGTGAGTGACGGGGGTATATTGATTTGTTACTCCTGAGAGGATTTCGCAGATTTCTAGCGTCCCGTGGTCAGTGGTCGGTTTCGTCTGTTTTTGTTACCTTCTATGCTGTTGTTCTTGGAAATTATTGTTTTTGTTGTCTTCGATACTGTTGTTCTTGGAAATTATTGTTTTTGTTGTCTTCGATACTGTTGTTCTTGGAAATTATTGTTTTTGTTGTCTTCGATACTGTTGTTCTTGGAAATTATTGTTTTTGTTGTCTTCGATACTGTTGTTCTTGGAAATTATTGTTTTTGTTGTCTTCGATACTGTTGTTCTTGGAAATTATTGTTTTTGTTGTCTTCGATACTGTTGTTCTTGGAAATTATTGTTTTTGTTGTCTTCGATACTGTTGTTCTCGGAAATTATTGTTTTTGTTGTCTTCGATACTGTTGTTCTCGGAAATTATTGTTTTTGTTGTCTTCGATACTGTTGTTCTTGGAAATTATTGTTTTTGTTGTCGATGCTGTTGCAGTTCTCGCCAGATTCTCCTAGCCATTTAAAGTCTAACTCAATGGACATACTAGAGCAGATAACATTGAATACTGTGGCGATTTATGATGGCGCAATTTTCTCCACACACTTACTACATACAAAGCACGCGATCAGAAGTACACAATATAATGTGACAGATAGAACAAAGCAAATAATGAATTGCCCTCACAATGAACATGACAATTACTTGATTTACTTACCATTTTGAGACGTGGCAGTCATCAATTAATCACGGCATGCTAAATTCCTGCACACATCAGTCATTAACGAGGTAAGTCCCAGTTAAGAATCACCCGTTGGTGTGGATTCACTATTTAGTTCACAAAACGTCAGACATTATCTGGTGCTCCATCCCAGATCTGAAGAGCCGATAATGTTACTTGTCTTTCTCCATTCATTATATTGTCGGCAGAGTTCATTAGCATAGACCACGGCGCGTGGATTAGATTATGTCATAAACCTATATATGACACAGTAACAAATGATGGCCATATACATGGCACCCTAATTACTTTATCCGCGAGGTAATTCCATTGACTACCATCAAGACATAAGACCATCATCACGTTTCCCCCACCACTCGTATGAAAATGAGGATACAAAAAAAAACCATAAAAATATTACACTCAATACTACAATAAATGCACATACACCATGAAGAGATCGGTATCTTTTCTAAATTGTTTCAAATTAATTTATTTCCACGGTAATTTACGCCACTTTGTCCTCATCTGGTGCGTAGGTTATCTCTATCGCGTCACAAAACTGCAATAATTGAGCAATAGATATTGTTCTTGAGGTATATTTATTGTAACAAATAGCGCGCAAGATAGTCATAAATTTACTACAATAATTATATGGGCGCGAGGCGTAGTATAATTATACTACGATACTAACTACCACATAATCAAACAACGTAGTATCTCCTCTCTGTGTGTGTTTCGCTAGTAGAGACAATGGTCACAGTGGCCACCAAATGAAATGGGTGCAGGCCAAAGGGTTACAGTCTCACTCTAGTTAGACAGTCCGTAAGTATCAGTGCAGAAGCAAATCGGTTTAACGGGAAGGGACAGTAAAACAGTGTTTGTCTCCAATAACAGCAGAGGGACTAACTGTACTTAGTCAAATCGCAGAGACTTGAGGTATATTCTGTTCGTGAGATATTAAACCTTGATCCACGAAAATTTGGAATTTTTTTAAAAGGATGTATCTATTTTGTATGTGCTTTACTAAATTTCTGTGCCCTGAGAACTGAGGGTTGTTTTATTCGCGTGATGTTAAAACCTTGTTGAAAGAAAGCTCTGACTTCTTTTTTTTTTTTACAGGATGTATTAAATTTATGTTTAGACCCAGATCAAACACATTTCCACATTGTCAAGAAAGGACAGCATAATACGTTTTCAAAAATGTAACAATTATATCGAATGGATCACTTCATAGAGCTCGATTGATCTTCCAATAGTAATGTAAGGTTATTGTACCCGTAAGACTCATACGTTTTTGTCTCATTAGTCTCTCCTGGATTCATACAACCGGATGTCGCACAGCCTCTGGTTATTCTTCAATAAACCATTTTTCAAAATATAAATAAATTATGCCTATTTTACACTGAGGGTCTGACAGACCCCAGGCATTCATTTTCTTCATCATAACATCCGTAAGTGAATGTAAAATAGGGTTAAAGTAAAGTGCGTACGTGATGGAAGATGTAAGTTTATAGTGGAAAAATCTCAAAATACGAAAAACGAGGACGAAAGAGTGGAACATGAATACATAATGGTAATCTTTCTTTCCACCAACATAACTTTTTACATTATACATAAACACACAGACAGAAAAACTCTACCGGCATCTTTACAGGTAAACATACATTTATCACCACTATTTACTTATATATAACATTGTTGACATGGGATATTATTTCATGCACAATGGTAAATAACATTTTTGACGTAATACATACTCCCATCCATTTGCATGCCCTGTAGATATTATATCGCAATGCAGCAGAAGAAAATAAAAATCAATATATTTAAATTAAAAATGTACCCATAGGCATATTATTACCCTTAATCTGCCCAGTACAATTCTGTAAATCAGACAGCTTTTTGTCATGTACTTGACACACGCCCACATAACGGCAATTAATTAACTTGGTATTCATTTGCATTAAATTTACAATACATCCATTACGCTTTTGATGCATCATAAACACTGGTGGTCAAATGATACACTGCTCCCCTACTCAGAAAATACATTTACTTCATGGTGCAGCAAAAATGTTTGTCACGGAAAGGCATAATTTGTAAGAGGTTTATCCGCTCATAACTTTGTTTGTCAGAGGAGTTTTCATGGGAAACTAGCTGGAGTACCTGGCATACCGGGTTGTTGTTGTTGTTGTTCTTGTTTGTTTGTTTGTTTGTTTATTTATTTATTTATACTTAGAAAAGTCGTTCTGCGCCGCCTTTGTTCGTTTCTTCGAGACGCGCCCTGTCAGATTCTCATGAAATGGCAATAACTTGCACAAGGGCACAGACTAATAAAATACCCAGACTGGATGATCACACTGTGTGACGTCACAAAACAGCGAAAGGTCATGAACCATCCGCCATTCTAGGTTTACGGTAGCGACAGACGCTTCAGCATAGCTACAATTTTAAATGATACTATTTTGACGCGCCTACTGAACGCGGAAGTTTGGTTCCGCACCAAGAAATTAATACATGTACAACCAATCTTGACAAATAAAAGAAATTTCTACTGCAGATAGAACTAGAATCGGAATTTCCCGAGCTGTGGCCATGTTGGTTATATACTCGCCGCTCGGGAAATTCCGTAAAAAACGACACACCCCGAAGCTGGTGTTTCCAGTCTGGTTATTTTATTAGTCTGTGCTCAAGGGTCAGTGTGTTTCATGGTGAACACATCGCAGGAAGTGATTATGCCACGTGTTCATGGAAAAGAATGGGTTGCGGGGCGAAATTAGCGACACCAAGCAAACTCAGAAATATACTTCCCCACTAGTTCAAGTCTAAAAAACAATAATCTGCATTTCAAAAGGAAGACACCTGTAAAAATTTGAGGCAAATCCGATCTGTATAAGCGGCGGCATGTCTTAAAATCCCGCGAGTTTTTTGATTACATAAAATTCTGCTCCAGAGACACTAAAAAAAACATCCATTTTATCATTTCCCAGCTTGATTTCTCAAACGCATTTTGGCATCTTGTGAAAGCTTATATATTCCTTATCTAACGGTGAATGAATTAAATGATTAAATTTCCACAGGAGAACATCAGCAATGAAATGAACCCTTTGTAGTGATTTGAATATGCCCCAAAATAGGCATAAACCCGAGCTAAGCTGATACACAGATTTTTTTGTTTCATGGTTTGCGGCATTTCAAATCATTTTACTTTTTAGGATAATGGAGGCGAATATGTCCACACACTGCATAAGCATTTTCTTCTGCTTTTGATCTCTGAAAAACATATCATAATTGTCTTACAGAGATAGAAAAGAGACAGAATGCAGAGCTTTTGTGAACTAGGGCAAAAGGGTAAACATACTGAGAAATGATATGAATTTTTGAAATAGACTTGTTAAAAATCGACTAATACAATCTTAACAGGATCGTGTTAGTTAGTCGTCTAATATAATCTTCATGTGATTATGATATTATTGCAGAGAACGAGAACAGTTAAATTTCATATACTCGTAATATACTGAGTGTTTTTGTTGTTATACTACATGTTTTATCCATTTTTCAATGCATTTAAGTGGATCAGACCGTTGGCTTTATTTGGACAGGTACTCGTTTGTTGTTTGGGTTAGTTCATTTGTCTCTGTTAAAGATGACCATGTAATACTGCGCATAAACAATCCAGCTTTATGTGCGGACATCATGTCTTAAGTCTCCTCTCAGGGCTTGACCTGTAAGATTCGGTCATACATGAGCTAGGATGGACTGCCTTACAGAGGCGGCGCCGCGGATGTTGGGATTCAGTGTATTTTTAATGAACTTGTGACACGAGATGACGTGCCTGGGAAATTAGACATGAGTCTGTCCATCGCAGCTGTCAAAGGACACACAGATCTACCTTGTCAATTTAACCTAGATCGATAATGAATTTACGAATTTAGTTCATGTTGCTATTGTTGTTATTGTTTTATGGAAACATCACTAAAAACAAAAATGACCAATTTAGCCATTTATAAATCTCTTTTTGAGGGTATGAATGCAAAATGCGGTCTCGCGAGTCCATTTCACTGTATAGATTGTGGTGTGATATATTTTGGCACAGGAGTTTGGATTTAAAAAGAAAAAAAAGAAGTCCAGCATTATAAATGTACATTATGCTGGCTCTGCATCAACGTTCCGTCAAAATCGTGGCATGTCACATGCCCTAATCTTCTTGCATGTAAGCATGCCCTCGAGAAATGATAGCAGTGCGTGTAGGCACAGAATAAATAAATGTTTGGTGTAATAATAAAAAAACAAAAACAATTTATCTTTGACAGTGGATTCGCCAGTGTCACTGAAATGAGCTTTCAAGAAACTACTTTAAAACAAAATGAGCCAATGCTACTCATAAGAGGAAACGTACAAAAATAGTCCCGCTGTTGATTGAACATTTTCTACTGCTTTACAGTACAACTGCTGTTACAACTGCCGGATATCACTTCCATCACTTCCCCATGATATGCAATAATCTGTGAATCGTAATAAATCTATGATTATGAAATCGGGAGATTAATCGGGAGACCTGTTTCATCGTAATCACAATCGGAAAATCCCAACACGATATTCACGCTCTTACGGCAAGTGATACAAAACTTTAATTAATGATAGTATACTGCATCTCTACCCAAAACTAAGCATGCTTGCAAGTAGACATTCATAGATATTAATAATGAGTTTTGTACTTTATTAATTTGGTCTCTCATGAAAGAAGTATCCAATTCGCATTAGCTCCGTTTCATTCTCGGGCAGTAGTAGAAGAAGTATGTCAGAATTTTGTTCATGTCTATGGGAACCGTCCATAATGTTTCAGGAGTATCTGTGAGAAAGGAACATCTTTTTTTTTTTTTTGAACCTGTGCTAAAGATAAGGATGAAGGCAAAACCAAAGAGACACTGAAGAAGTAAAGCAAAACCACAAATAGAACACAGTTCCAGGGCTACCTCTGTGCAGATAAAACTAATGGTCACATACCAACACTGAGGGTAGCCACACAAAGGCCACCGAATTCGGTCACCGAGCCACTGGGCGCTTCAGGTGAGAAGAATTGCACTACATAAACGGACCGAATCTAGGTGGGCTCTGTGTGCAGTCGTTGAAATTATATAGTGCAATTCTTCTCACCTAAAGCGCCTAGTGGCTCGGTGACCGAATTCGGTGGCCTTTGTGTGGCTACCCTAATGCTTTCGGTGATTCACGAGCTGTGATGGTCACCACTTAACTGCATTCTTGCTCTTGCCACTCACAAAAAAAAACAAAAAAACATCACTGTGGGCATAGTTAGGATCTTTATCAAGTAAATACCGAATGTCTGAAATTTCCTGCCACAGCTCCTTTCCATAATATTATCGATATTTTTATCAAGCCTATTCTTTTGAAGTATTTGAGATGTCTTTAATGCGTATCCCCCACCCCCCTCCTACTTTTTTTTAACATTCTTTTCACATGATGACATTTACTTTAATTAATGCCAAAATATCTTGTCGTTAGAACTTGGTATTGCATTTCAGCGCCTGCTTACAATTGTCTTTTTCATTAGTCTATGCATGGCCTGTGTCATCAAATTCAATCCAATCTTTTGTCTCTTTTATTTCACCAAGTTTGATAGTGTGCGTTTTGTTGTTGGTTTTCAATAACAGGTGTATTCACGAAAAAAAAACTTACCTATCTATGTATCTATCTATCTATCTATCTATCCATCTATCTATCTATCTATCTATCTATCTATCTATCTATCTATCTATCTATCTATCTATCTATCTATCTATCTATCTATCTATCTATCTATCTATCTATCTATCTATCTATCTATCTATCTATCTATCTATTTATCTATCTATCTATCTACTTGTCTGTCTGTCTGTCTATCTAACTGTCTTTGCATCTGTCTGTCTAATAATATTTTTATCAGTCAGGCTTTCTGTCGAATGTTTGTTCCCTGAATATCAATGGATTTTCTGTTCTAAATCTCGTCAGCCTCCGCGCGTACTTTTGCCTGCTTTTTCTTACTCTTTATGCCATATGTACAGACTCCTTACTCATAGTTTTCCCTGTAACATCGTACACAATCCTTACGAAATGTCACCAAAATCCCACCGTTATCCAACACATACAAACCGGTACAGTAACTGTGGTCTGCTGATTTTATCAGCCAGGATAATCCAATGAGGTCGAGTTTAATCCTGAGCCTTACAAACAAGAGGCCTGGAATTCTATCCAGCGAGTTAGAATCTCCCGAGTGAAAAACTTAGCCCGAGAGAAAATTTGTCTTCTTAGGTGTGTCATACGACGTCTTACACTGCTTATCAAGCTAACTGAACATAAGAAGCTCATCTACTGTTTCTACACAAATACTGGCGGCCTGGAGGGGATGTATTAGGCTGGCAGCGCATTGGGTAGTCCACTTTGGGTTTTTTGCGAGTCTTTTTGCGCCAAACTTGAACTCCCTTTGAATCAGTCAGCGGGACTTGTTTCAGTCTCACTAGCAAACAGACTCGACCAAGTGCCCTTTGGACATTATATCTCAAAAATTGGCTAGCCACGAACGGAAATTGCCAGCCCTTTCCATTGGAAATATATATGTTTTAATGCAACTTAAAACTAATTTCCACGGGATGAGGATGCAAGATAGGATGACTGATAAACGCGCGTCGCATTGGTGAGCGATAGGAGTATTGATTAAAGGCTCTCGTAACGGTGCATCGTTATTACGAAGCTTTGTTCCGCGGAAACCTTTCCGATCACATCTTGAATGTTTTATTTGTTATAAAAATGTGTTCCCAAAGACAGCTTTAGCCTTCAAAATATCTGTGGAATGGATAAAATATGAAAGGAGAATGGTTTTTATAAAATTCATAATTGTTCTGCTGTTGTTGTATTGGTGATTGTGGCGTTATTGTTGTTGTTGTTGGTAGTGATGTTGGTGGTGGTGTTGGTGGCATAATTGTTGTTGGTGGTGGGGGTGGCGTTGTTAATGGTGGTGGTGGTGGTGGTGGTGGTGGTGGTGGCGTTGTTGTTGTTGTTATTGCTGTTGCTGTTGTTGTTGTGTTGTTGTTGGTGGTGGTGGTAGTGGTGGCGGTGGCGTTGTTGCTGTTGCTGTTGTTGTTGTTGTTGGTGGTGGTGGTGGTGGTGGTGGTGGTGGTGGTGGTGGCGTTGTTGTTGTTGGTGGTGGTGTTGGAGGTGGTGGCGTTGATGTTGTTGTTGGTGGTGGTCTTGTTGTAGTTGTTGCATGCCTGCACTTTGGGTGGGCTCTTCTGTTCAGGTCTCTTATTCTATCATTCTGCTAAATCTGTCTTTGCCTAGCCGAGTAAGGCAGTTATCGTGTCGACGTGCTTTGTCCAATCTTAAACTCGAACTCGATCAGCACTATGGAACACGATCTTTTGTGTGTGTGTGTAATCTAACGATTTGAGAACCGCTTCCAAGAGTACGTGACAGCAGGTAGGTTCAACCATGATTCTGCTATGTGTGACCCTGACCATAAGCCCGTCTGTCTACATCCCTAGAACACGCTGACCCGTGGTCAGTCGATTCACATGCCCCATTATTCAAAATACTGATGACACAGGCAGCACTGTGACTGAACATTTTTGTTGGGGCTACTAAACATTGGCAAAATTGCATGTCACAACGAATGCTATGTGGATTTGCTGAGTCATGAGAACGAAAGATGTAGAATGAGAGCACCTGTTTCACAGCAATGTCTTAATTAATGGTTAGAAGAAAGTTTCGGTACATAATTAAGGAATTGTGGGGGATTGCACGGTGGCTTTTCCAGGAAAAAAGGACATAAAATGATAAGGCAAGGCCCGCCCGCACTATCCGATATTGATTCATCGACTGATTGGAAAGTGACCTCACGACTTTTCTTTTCAATGAGACCCTGCCCACTAACCCAATGATTGGATCTCATTCACCGTCGTGACGTCACCATCCGACCTGTTGAACGATCAAAGACAGCTGATGCTCGCTTAGGCAAATGCCGCATTCCTTTGCCTGACGGTTCCCGTGCCATTCGTGAGCATGCCCCAAACTTGTGACTTGGTTTGGAGAAAGTCCAGGTCCAAAGACTTATTTGACTGGGAAAATCTCTTGTAATAATAATATAGTTCTTCCCTGGTAAGTTCTAACTTCATTGCTTACTTTCAAGAAGTTCCTCCCTTCGAATGCTCAGGACGGGATACATTATTATTTTTGAAAGAATGGTAAGCTCATTTCACTCTTTCCTTCTTGTAAAATGACTGTTACCTTTTATATTCAAGTGGACTGGAAAAAGGACATAATCCCTTATCTTTATTGTCACTTGTCTCGATACAGTTGCACACTGAACTGTTTTGCCCATCTAGCGCAATAATAATGTGACATGTTGACCAAATATCGGCAGTTGTTTTGTTGTTGTTTTGCCCCTCTCTCTCTCTCTCTCTCTCTCTCTCTCTCTCTCTCTCTCTCTCTCTCTCTCTCTCTCTCTCTCTCTCCCTCTCTCTCTCTCTCTCTCTCTCTCTCTCTCTCTCTTCAATCTCTCTATATATATGCGTGTGTTAGTTTGTGTGTTTGTGATCGTTTCGTCATTGAGATGCAAATTCCCTTGGATCTGACGAGAACATTTAAGGCCACAAAAAGTTTCCATTTTGACAGGAATTTTGTTGACATTTTATGGTTATGATTTATTCCTTTTCAAGTATGATTTGACGGCGCGATGTATTTGAATTATACATAAGTATAGACATGTTACCTCACAACTTCAGTGAGAAGAAACAGCATTGTCATCCCCTCGTACGTTGCTATTTTACCCTGTTCGCATATGTGCGGGTCTTTACCACCCGAGTGAACACAGAGCCAGCTTGTTGACATTATATGGGAATGATTTATTCATTGTTAAGTATAATTTGACGATGTGGTATAGATGAATTTTCCATAGGTATAGATGTGTTACCTTTACAACTTCGACAAGAAAAAGAAACACCTCGTGCGTTGCTATTTTACCCTATTTGCCTACGTGCGGGCCTTTTCGACCCGAGTGCTTTTTGTAATGGAAAATATATTAGTTTTCACCCATGGCGTACGATGTGGGTCTTTTCGACCCGTTGACTTCTGTTATGTCCCGCAATGCACGAATCGGTATAGTAATGTGTCGTGCCCTTTTATGAGCATGTTTGCGTAGTAGAATGCAAATTGGTGTCACCATGACCTGGGCAGGGAAGTCCTTTGAGAATTCATAAAATTTCATGAAAAAATTCCAAATCATAAAAAAAAAAAAGAAAAAACATCACTGCGTCGTTTAGACCCAAACGTAAGAATCGGGTTAAAAACAAGAATTTAAGTCAAATCTTGAAACACTTTGCCAATTTCCCTTCTCATACTTCCATAAAGCCTGTGCATTTTAAAAAGCTGTGGAGAGCTACGTGAAATAACGACCAAAGAAATAAAGGGGAGCGGGGAGTGAGAGGGGGCTGTAATAGGTGAGACTTTATCAGGCTGATCGCACGCGAAATACAGTCTTGTCTTTCTTTAGCTATGTCATTTTTCGGTGCTGGGACTGTGTCGAACGCCCCAGAAAGGGCACTGTCCAACTGGTAATATGACTCGCGTTCAGTGACACCTTGCCGCCCTCTCGCTGTATCAGTGTGTCTGAGTTTTGTAAGTGATTCAGTGCTTCTTCAGTGAGGGCAGAGAAAAGAGGAGGGGGGGGGCAAAGTTGCAGGGGCGTTGCTACTGAAACACATGGATATGATGAATAAGAGCCAGTATTTTTTTTTTTTTTTTGCTCTCGCAAATATTTTTTTTTTGTTCAGTTCATTCCTACACTATAAACAATATGGTATTTGTGAGATTCTGAGGAGTGTATAATCATCATAAATCGTATCTGTCGATCCACGACAACAATCTCTGCTTTAATTGCCTGTTGACGGTAAGTTAAAAGCGAGATGTAGGTTATTACGAACTTAATTAACACAGAATAACCTGCTCCTAAATATGAATTGGACCGTGCCTGCGACGGATTTGGAGGAGGAAGGCGGGATTTGTCGTTGATTTGAAAAGGTTGATTATCGCTACTAGTAAGCCCCTCTGACCCACTCCTGTCCTGAGGAATGGGGACCAGAGGGAGATTCTTATTTGCATAAACAATAAAGAAGAAAGTACTGGTGCATATTTCATCTTCCTAGGGGATCTAAGTACCTGATTCAGTTCCTAGCCGCACAGCAGTATTTCAGTTAGATAATCATATACTACATAAATGCCTGGATAAAAACCCGCCGTTCGTTCTTTCGCGTGTGCATCCATTAGTAAAATTCCCAACAATGAGGATTAACCTTTTCATAATATGTATGTGTATGTGTAAGACAATCGGACAAGCTGTTCTCTCCACCACATCAATCTATCTGTGTGTGACTATTAGAAGGGTATACCCCCTCTATCTGCTTGTCTGTATGTATTTCTCTCTCTCTCTCTCTCTCTCTCTCTCTCTCTTTCTCTCTCTCTCTCTCTTTCTCTCTCTCTCTCTCTCGCTCTCTCTCTCTCTCTGTCTCCCCCTCTCTCTCTCCCCCATTCTCTCTTATTGTCCCCTCATTTTCTCACAGTTCTTCTTCTTTCATTTTCTCACATTCTCTCTATCCAATCTGGTTCCTATCTATCTATCTGTCTATCTATCTATCTATCTATCTATCTATCTATCTATCTATCTATCTATCTATCTATCTATCTATCTATCTATCTATCTATCTATCTATCTATCTATCTATCTGTCGTACCGTACCAATGCAACAATCACACTTAGATTATAAACAGAAAGTGCGACAATCCATTTATTTCTTGTTTCGGCTTCAGAAATTCAAGAAGCACGCAGTGCACAGTGTGGTTTGGAACAGAGACAAATAGACATTACGAAACTGTAGAGGAGGAATGGTGGAGAGAGAGAGAGAGAGAGAAAGAACCGACATGAACAAAGGACAAACAACGACATTGAAAGTAAGAGTAGCGTGAGAAACCGAAGAGGTGAAATGTAGATAAACCCTTCAAAACTGGGAGGAGAATGCAAGGATGAGGAAACTGGGATAAAAAAAAATAATAATAATAGTAATAATTATTGATGTACAAGTCTAATATTCAACAAACCAAACTATCGTTGACAGAAGTTGGCCAAGCAGAAACAAAATAAATGACAAAATAGAAGACGGACAAAGTTATATGAAAAAGAAAAGACGTGGAGAAAGACAGACAGTTATGGGAACAAATTCAGTCGTTCCGGAATCCGTATCAAAATGTTCATCGGCTTAGCGTGGTGGACATGGCAAGGGGGTTTATTGCTGTTTCCAAGTAAAAGCGTTGCAACAGAAAAAGAAGCATTGCTGGAGAAAGGCTGCGAGGGGCGTTTTTGTGGCCGTCCTGAGGGAGATAAAGAGATGGGGTCAGTGAGTGAGGGTGGGAATGACGGAGGAAATCAAGGAAGTAGGCCGGGGTGGGGGGGGGTGTAGTGAGTGAGTGAACGAGTGAGTGAGTCTGTCAGTCCGTCAGTCAGACAGCCATTGAGCATAAGTGAGTGAGTGAGTTACCAAACTTTAAATTTCAAGTAAATAGACATCATTAACAGAATATCACGATACTTTTCTTTGTTGGGGAATAATAACATTCTTCCCGGATCACTTCTTGAAATACACATTATTACGTGATGCCTGCCTGTCTGCTGTCAAATGCACGACAAAAATCATTTCATGCGTATTTGCCCACATGTGGATAATCGACATTTAATATGGCAGAGGTGCTCTATGGCTGTGCTTGGCGAAAGAACGGCTGTACTATGGCTCTGCCTACGACCAACAGCTCCTTCCTCTGTAAAATATTAACGATGAGTTAGATGCCAAAGGAATGCTTGAGGGCATTATCACTTACAGAACCACTTAATTTATTGCCCACTCGTCCTTCCCTCATCAAGGTTATCTTGGCATACTATTCAAACACTACAATGCAAAATCGGCCTCATTACCAATGCCATCGTCACGTTATGTTCGAGGATCCTATCACAAGTGATTCTAGGAAGCCTTTACCTATTCGCCTGTTGTTATTTCCAGTTCTTTTTTTTAAAAATCTTTTCTTTTGCTGTCGAAGGTCCTTAGTATCGAGAAGCTGGCTTGTTGAAATTCAGTTTCATCTTTAAATTATTTTGTTTTTTAGAACTTCTTGTGGGATTATCTTATTTATTGCTAACGAAAGGTTTTGCGAAATATAACCTTTTCTTTGTCTTCTTCGGAGCCAGATTTAAGCATAAGCTAAACCAGTTACAGTTTAGGGCCTCACAATTGGCACGGGCCTCACAAATGTTTTTTTAAATATTGTAAATATAAAATTTTCGTGTAATTTAAGCAATATATAACCCCATTAGACGTGCACTTTACATGCCGCACTCCCAATTTTTCTATGACTTTGTAGCGACTCAAAGTTCTGTTTTAAGTACTCAACTTCTGAGACCTTCTGGGGTAATTGTGCAGCAAGAGGCCTTCAAGTTTTACACAGCTAAGGGCTTCACCACGTCTAATTCCGGCACTGGTCTCGCTGAAATTTAACTTTGTGCCAGACCTTACAGGAGCCGCAGGGCTTTTCTCAGTGTATGCTTTTGTTTGTGTCTTTGTTTCTTTTAACACGTTCCTTAAAAAGACAAGGCTAAAACCTTCGGAGCACAACAGCTTCGGGGCACCAGCTGGGCATGGACATCAGAACATTCGTACATGCGATGGGGAGGCGTACGGAAGTTACCCCAAGTGTACAAGCCATTCACTACAGAATTATTGCCCATTCTTGATACGGTGTGGATAAGGTTGAGAGTGCCATATTTCTGCCCATCAGAAATTCTTTCATGCAGTCCTATTTGGCACTCGTGATATCTCGCTGCCTACCGCGTGTCTAGATACCTGTAATGATTGTTGCTGAGGACTGTGAACTGCAGTAATGAAAGATTAAAAGCCAAGTTGTTCACTGCACCTAAATGACACGGGGGTGACTATTTGGGCCAGGTAGCCAAATTGGAATTGTTTGTACAATTGATTTTTGAGAAAATGAAAGAGCAGGGGTCGTGGTTGGGGTTACTATTAATTATGCTTGACTAGCCGGCCACAACAATTATAATATGGCAAAACAAAGAGAAAAGATTACAGGTTTAAAGTCCCGCGTAAGAAGAAATTTAGAAACGTTACAACAAAATCAGAAATGAACAGAAAAAACGACAAGATAAGCTTTTTGGTCTGCAAGGACCTTCGTCAGAATAAAAGACTGAAACAGGATTTTTTTTTTTTTAAATCAATAACCCTTTCATTGGCAAAATGGTCTCAATAACTGTTTCTGGAATTGGCTTCGAATTGATAATAATTTTTTTAAAGCCAATCGGGCACATGGGCCACGTTGTATATTATATACCTACATGTATATAATTCTGTGACCACGTATTCGGAATATCTGAAAATTCTTGTAGTTGGTGGCATAATTCAAGTCAGCGATTCGGCAAAGTTGAAGAAATGTAACAAGATATGATGTGAGCACAGAAAGGTCAGATAGGCTGACTTATCTGCCTATGAGTTGCAGCTGATCCTTACTGATAGGTCACTGGTGGGCCATGCCGGGAGTGGAAGCTGTCCAAATCTTCACAAGTCATTAGATCTGCGCAAATGCACAGGCAGTCTGCAGGGTGGAAAAGTCAGGTGTACTATGCACCTACCTATCTGTCTGTCTGTTCGTCTGACAGTCTGTTTGTTTGTTCATCTCTCTATCTGTGCCACCTTGTCGTCGATATATCGGAACATGAGTATGTAAATCTACTAATCTGCCCTATGCCCAGTCAGTCTATAACTTTCCGCATCTCTTCCAGTTTACATAACACGGCTTGCACGTGTGAACTATTGTATCTGTACATGATATCTGATATTCTGAAGAGTGACAGTACCATGACTATGATAACATTTTCATTAAGTCTCTGAGGTAGGTATCCCATTGTGAATGCCAGCACCTGAATATTACTATCAAAACAATCAATAAACTCTTACTTAGTGACCTACAACCAGTATAGCTGATCTTGACTGCTGATCAGTCAAGGACGAGATTACTGTCCCGCATAGCAAAATCCTTGCAGTAATGAATTGAGTTCTGTCATTTTGTTGAATTAAGGCGTGAATGTTGTTGCTTGTGGATGAAAATATTAGCGGCCTGACATCTCTTCCCCTCCTGATTACGTCGAAGTCCCACTCCAGCCCCCCCCCCCCTTTTCAACCCCCGTTTGCACTTCCTTTTCCCATTGTCTGAGTTTATGCCACATTCCCAGACAGTGCCGTATTTGCGCAATCTGACAAAGACGACTTTTCCTTGTGTGATCAGTTCCCTCGACACTCCCGTTTGTTCCTCACTAATTTTCCGCTGTTTCTTTTTGTTATAATGTGCAGCAATCTTCGATTCAGTGTCATTTGGTACATCTCAGAAGTTACACTTACTGGTGTGTACAGAGAGACAGAGAGAAGTTCCAACGTAAATGTGGCATTTATGGTAAAACTCAGAGGGTGGGTGGTTGGGGGTGAAACGTGTTGTTTTATTATTATGACTGTTATTATTATCATTATTATTATGATGATGATCACTAGTTTGCCCGCTGACTCGGGGAATGCACAGATGTGATTTTTTTAAATCGAGTTTCGATGATCTGAGGCACCAGAACGAAATTTCCTGTCGTACTTTTTAATTCAACTCAAAGAAAACGCGTTTCTGGTTTGTTTGTTGTTGTTATTGTCGTTGTTTTTTTTTAGGGGGGGGGGGGGGCTTTTTTTTTCGGCTCATAATGTCGGAACATTCTCTTCTCTTCAACTCAGTTGTGGCTCAAAATCAAGGAAAGTATCAAAATATATGGAACTTCAAAACTTTTTTTAAAAATGCCCACGTACACTTTTTCGTCTTTCTATGCGTAATTTGCTATTTTGTAGAATTTAAGGCTCAGCGGTTAAAAAGTCTTGTATAATTACATGTCAGGCCTTTCTTCCTTTATAATAATATTATTATTGTTATTTTCATTATTATTATTATAAGGCCCAGCGGGCATTAGCCTATTTTGATCGGCTGGCGAGTTGGATGGTGAGAGCCTCTAGTTTCAATGAGACCTCGCTCACTAGCCAACTAGTGTTTTTTCTCCCTGAAACTCAATGTTGTGACATCACCAACCAACCAGTGGGCCGATCAAAGGTTTTAACTTCAAGCATCTCTGAAAAATTATCAAACATATGCATATATATTGTGCTACACGCACCATACGTCTATCTCTAAAATCAATATCAGCAAAGATAAAATGCAATAATGGTTATTATGATCTTGATAACAACCTGGAAAATGTTGCAGTTGTCATTGGTGAAATAACAGCTGTTGCAGATGATTAAGTAGTTATTTTTGTTTTGTTGCTAGTGGTGATATTAAAGTTGCGCTGTTGGTGCAGTTGACTTTTGTTCTGTTGTCGTTGCACCTAGTAGTTTCTTTCTGTCGCATCTTTATTGTGGTGCTTGTCAAACCAGCATATTTTCAAGAAGTCTCACTTAAGTCCTGGCCTGAACGAAATAATAGCTATTAATACCTACTTCCAGCATTTCCACCGCTTGAGCAATCAGCGAGAAGATGAGAGTATTTATTTATATCAAGATTATGCCTGAGATGAGTACCTCGTTAATGCTCACGGGCGGTGCTCGACCACGGCACATGCCAATAATTCGTGTTAAAGAGATGCGGGAACACTCGGGTACAGCCCTCGGCGAATCTGATATTTTATTAGAACATTCCCTCTGACCTATGATCGTCTTCTGGTGATAGGTGTCAGGTTTTTGTTGCATTTTCATTCTATTGCGAAATGCCTGCAGTAATTGCCATTCTCAATGATAATCCCAAGCCATGATATTATAATATACAGACATAACCAGGGGGCGAGGCTTCCTCATAATCAAATACCCTTCGAATATTAATTCTAGAATTACTACGCTTTTCAGATCGAGCCAAACTCCAAGTCCATTTAGTCAGTTCAGCATTCTATTCTACGTTGCTATTTTGGGTTTGTTGTTATAGTCTAACACCTCTCACCGAAAAGCATCTTTATTGGGACTTACACCATATGAACTGGTCCAAAATCAGTGATTAACAAAGACGAAGAAGACTTGACTACACCCAGAAGCGAGCTTGAGCATAGCCTGTTTTCTTCAAAGCGGCGCCACAGACAGCAAAATAGTGGGGGAAAAAAATATGTTTATAATCAAGGTTTGACCTGAGTTTACGTACTTATGCAGGTTTTTCACTATGCGGTCGTTTTCATTCCAATCGAAAGGTAAAGAGTAGAGTGAAAGAGTTTGTGTGGATCTTTTTTTTGTTTTTGTTTGAGGTAATCTAAGAATAATTCACACTACGCACAGCAAGAGCTATCAAAGAATGATAATTATTATAGTCTAGATCTAGATATAACTGTGATCAAAATCAGTCGAACGTATTAAGAACATCAATTCACTTGATAGGTCGCTCGAACCTAAACCGCAACGGCAGATAGCCACTTCTCCGAAATCGCTACACATTGTTGTCACAGAGATGCCATTTAAGCACTTTCTACCATTTAATGTTAATGGGTCCTTTCCGAGAAACTTTATGAGATGGTAGAATAACAAAATCTCTGGCTATGAATATGACAATGAAAACGTGCTGTTCAAATTATATTTTAAAAAATGGGTGAAAAATATGCGTTTATAAGTCTGTTAGTATGAATGAATAGTTTTTCAGATTAGTTTGGCTTGTAAATTGCTGCATTCCTGTCCTGTTGACAAGAATAGTCCGCTCTTCAGATTTTTGCCGTCTCGTGCCTAGCAACCGTTTCATTGTTTTAGTCGCTGCATTTATAATTATGTACATATGATGTAGCGATACGTCCTATTATGAGGATCTTACTAGCTTAAATTCTGATTACCCTCTGCAGAGGGCCATGCTTCGCCCCTGGACATAACCCTTCAAAACAGTAGCCTATAGATACATCTAAAGAGTTTGAAGTCCTAGTTTGCTTCTTCTTTTACTTCTGATTTCATTTTGTTTTGTTTTGTTTTGTATAGCTTGTCATCATTTGTATATTATCCATCTTCTACCATTATGTTAATAGTGCCCTTAAAGAACTAACAACAACAGCAGAAAATGCTTCCTGCTGGATTTGGTGTAAATGAAATGAACACTAAATTCATATAGTCTAAAATTATACATATAACCAGTGGCAGTATTGGTAATATGGATAAGACATCTGCACAAAAAATAGAAACAAGCGGTACGGGTTCAAACCCAAAGAAGGGCCTGGCGACGATGACGAACACCGAGAGATATGAACTCGGTGTGGCCGGGATTCTAGAAGACGTCAGGAAGTTAAAGGCTGAAACGTCTAATGAAAGAATCCACTTTTCCTCTGAAGATCGCCATCTGCCACGTTCCACCTGAGGAGTTTCTTACCACCATTATTATCATTATGATTATTATTATTATTTCATTTTTATTATTGCCATCATCATCGTCATCATTGTTATTATTCAGCACTAAATCATTATACTAAATCCTTGTGGATTCATTCTGCGTCCTCTCGGGTTTTTTGTTGTTGTTGTTGTTGTTTTTTTACTCTTCTCATACTATCTTAATCACCTCCATAGATTTGTTTATGTTAAATTCCTCTATTCCCAGTTTCCCAGCTACTTGTCCAACCGACCAACAAAGATACCTAGCCCCATAATAAACATTCAGGATTGGCGTTGTGGCGTTACGGTAATTATAGCGGAATGGTACTGGTTTTGGATGCTAGTAGTGGTAAAACCTAGTGGAGAAGGGAAAATATCCACAGCGGCAGTGTCAGTAGCAAGGGCTGTCGTTGTTGTGTTGTTTTGTTGTTGTTCTTGTTGTTGTTGTTGCTGCTGCTGCAATATTTGCTGTAGTTGTTGTTGTCGTCGTTGCAGTAGCCATAGTAAAATTAGTCCAGTAGATCATAGTAGCTTACAATAGACCTTGTAGCAATGGCATCGATTTTAAAAGTAGAAATAATTTCAGCAATGGTAACAGACAGTGTGACAATTGCAGCAGTGGTAATTAAATAGTAACTGCAGTAAAAGCAATCAGAGGGACAGCAATAGTAGTTAGAGCAATGGAAATTAGTACTTACCACTGCGTTCGTGGCTTGAACAATCGTAAATATCCCTAGAGAGATGAAAGGCAACCGATACGATGCCATCTGAAACACGGAGACCTCACAGGGTCAGTGATGTATGTGAACCATTCCTCAGGCTAGTAAAGAAGCCACAGTTTCACTTTGTTTGCTACACTTTTTCCAAAACACTTGATTTTTACATGAATAATGAATAAGAGTAAGAACGAAATACTGATTGTTTTT
The DNA here is from genome assembly GCA_963931925.1 of Onchidella celtica. NCBI lineage: Eukaryota > Metazoa > Mollusca > Gastropoda > Systellommatophora > Onchidiidae > Onchidella > Onchidella celtica. The sequence goes on along the minus strand of OZ007567.1, from coordinate 102,202,649 downwards.
TCTGACATTATTTCTCACAACGATGTTTCATCACGGGAAAAATCCCCTTGCATGGCATCCCTTAACAAAGTTATCGTGTGATTAATTTTTCCATACAGAAAAGAAACTGTACAGTCACTGGAACCCGAGGGAACAAAATCTACTGGCTTTTCTATATTGTGACTGTCCTTGACTATAGGTATTTTTCAAGGCTATTTCAGGGTATAGCTGACATAACGTATAAGTATATCATTTGTGCTATAACGTCATCCTTTTATCCCTAAAGCAAACTAGGGATAAGACGAGACTGTCAAGAACGTGACTGTCGTACTTCATTAGCCGTTTACAAGTGTACAAGTGCGTGACTTGATGTCTCCTGTCTTCTCACTTTCAAACCTCGTTGGCTGGGATTTCGGCGCTGCTTGGAATGTGCCATCTGCCTCTAGTGAGAAAGCGGTAGTTATGTTCCAAAAACGGGACTCGAAGAATCTGTGTGGGGTGTCTCTGGCTCTAGTTCACCTTGAGATATTCTGTTGCGTGAATCTGAAATAGATAGAAAGTTGGACAAGCAGTTAGTAACTGTTCACTAATGAGCCCTATTTAAACTGCTCTCAGGCAAAAAACAAAAAAAAAAGTACATGATTCCATTATACACGCGGGGGAAAAGCGTAGGAAGTTCGAAAGTTGAAGTTCCATAAAAAAAACTATTGCCTCTATTGGATTTATTTTCATAAATAGTAATATGATTGTATGAAAACCACGTTTTATTTTCTTTTTTAACATTTCTGCCACCGGTATAAAAGGAAAAAGTTGCCACAACTTACTTTAGTGTCACTGACATCGACAATATCGTGTTGTTGTTATTGTTGTTGTTATTGTTGTTGTTGTTGTTGTTGTTGTTGTTGTTGTTGTTGTTGTTTTCACAAAGATTCTAAATCAGCAGGTGGAGACCATTGAATCTATGTGCTGTTGGCGGTTTTATGTGGAAAAACCCCCATCTTTTTTCCTGTATAGAAATGAGAAAGTGACTGATTGAGAGTGAGTGAGTGAGTGAGTGAGTGCGTGAATGATGGAGTGAGTGAATGAGCGAGTGAGTGAGTGAGTACCCTGAGTATGCAGTGCGATATCACACTTTGTCCCTAGCCTGTGTCCAGATTTTGCATCTCGCATCAATGCACTTATCATTTTTGCCGTTTTATCAAAGCCAAACCCAGTCACATGAAATAACTCAAAAATTGTCCACGTCCAGATTTAGATTAATTTGTCTTAGGCTGGGAGTGAATGAGTACAGAAACGGTGGTGAGCCATTGGAGCTGAAGCTGAGAGTGTTCGTCCCGCACTTTTGTCCAAGAGCATTTCTTTGCATCCTGGAATAGTGTCAAGCCGATTAGAATGGACAGCTGTGGGGTACTACTGCACTACTGGTGGCTGTTCTTGTACATGAATAATTACCAATATAAACAGTGCGGTACCCGCTCCATCAGGACAACTGAGTGTGATAGTGCTTGAGATCAAATCTATGTTGAACACTCTCTGGAAATGAGAGTAACTGCAGACCATGCAGTTTACCCTCGGTAACTGAGGTCACACTTCAAAAAGCAACCACCATCGGCATTGGAGTTTGTATAATCCAACGGAAGTGGCTGAGTTAGATGTAAGTCACTTACTGTCTGTTAGAATATTAGTCCAGGAAGAGATTTCAATGGTATTCGATGTTCTTTGGTGTTTTTGTTGTTTTTTTTCCAACTTCCCTGGAAATTAACTGACACGAAAATAGATTTAAACATAGTATACAGCTATAGATCCATGAAATTAAACAATAATTTATCACCGTGGATGTAAACTGCAGTGTTATATATTTTATAACATGTATGTTGTTGTTTTTTCAAGTGATTTAAATGTTTTCTATTACACAGATTTAACTTTTTTTTAAAGTCTGGATACCTTATAATATTTAGTTTTTCATTGCACTAATATTGCCGTTTACACATTTTTTATGACAGTTTCAATACCATTCCATTAGCGTAGGTGGTACTTTATTGTAGAGAATTTGAGACGTCGCCAAAGCTTTCAGCTGAATACTATCTTTTAAGTGGGCAACGTTTTTGTTACTGGGAGAATGTCCCATCTCAGACTTAAATGTATCCAATTTCTTGAACCAACACACAGCAATGCTCCCAGGAGACGAAATACTCAAGATCCAGTTTCAGACAGAGTTGAGGAAAAAACGTGCATTCCCAAGCACTGCATGACTAAGCTCTGGTGCAGACACTTAAAATAAGGAGAAAACCCACTACGTTTCATCACCTGGTACTATCTAGTAATGAGGTTTTGAGTGTTTGGTGTATACAAATATTCTGCTCATTGTGCAGAAAATAGTAAATTACTGGGGTCTCCGTAGTGCATCACATTACTCTTGAACGATACGTAATGCGGAATTGTTAGGGGGAAAATGCGATTATTTCTGCCGTTTTACGGTAAAACATGGTATACCACATACCAGATCAAATTCGCTGTTTTACTATCATTGTATAGATTGAACTGTGCTTTGTCTCTTCATCCGGGTTATGATTTTGTTCGTTTTTTTTGTTGTTGTTGTTGTTGTTGTTTTCCTGGTCATCGTAAGATAGAAATGAACAAAGAATGAAGAAGAGAGCAATGAGACCAGTAAAGTCTTGTATTATGCGTATATACCGTATTTTTCCACAACACTGCAGCAGTTGCATATCGCTAAATGTTAAGGAATTATCAGGTTTTCAGATGAGACTGTATCTAGTTTACAGCATTTTCTATGATAAGTATCAACGCCACGTCTCATAAATATACTTGCCATATGAAAAAGGGGGAGCGTGGAGAAGGAGGAGAAGACTATTATTTAAGAAATTTGGAAGGTAACAGCGAATTTGAACATGTTGGTAATGGTGGTAGAGAAAATGGGGTATTTATTTACGTAACAACTGATGACAGCTGTTTCGGGATGATGATTGGTCTTCAAAGAGTGATGCTGTACCTGTTGGCATTTTCATGTTTTCCATTTCAGAACTCTTACCCAGAGTTTAAAACTGCGGCGTAGGAAGATTTTATTATTGTTGTTGTAGTTGTAATTCTTTTTCTTGTTGTTTTTTGCTGTTGTTGTTGTTGTGTTTGTTTGTCTGTTTGTTTAGCCTGTTCGGGCTGTGGCCTTACGATCCTTCGCAAGTAAATTATTCACTTTACCAACTGTTTTATCAAACGCAGGTTTTTAATTTATATGCTTCATGAGTAATTTTACATCATAAATACAGCATTATTTTTGTGTGTGTGTGTGTGTGTGCAGAGCTCTGTTTTCAAGGGTCCAAGGCTTAGATCATCTCAGTTAGATCAAACAAGAGCTCGAAAACAAATAGCACAAAGACCAAAGTCAGGTTCAATTCTCCTTACCTCTTAAGAATAGATGACTGTTCCAGTTGGTAAGTACAGGTGGCTCTTAGCTAAATAGCTGTACGATTGACCTGGTGTTCCTGATTTTTATAGCCCTGGCCTCTACGCACACGTGCTGGCATCATAACCAGGGCCGAATCATTCAAGAAACCCTCACATCCCCATGCCTTACAGAATAACAATAATATTGGCTTCCTTATACCAAGCACAGAATTTTGTCGACGTAGAGAATTCAGTACTCGCGACAGTAAGTTCGGGTGTAAATGCCCAAAAGTTTGTTCGATTGTTTGACGTTGTTATTATGTTATATGTATTGTTCTTGTTATTGTTTATTTCATACTGTGACACTTTTTGATGATAAACGCCTCAACTCTAAAAGGGACAAAAGAATGGGTGTGAATCACCAAACACAAGATTGGCACCTTTAGTATCAATCAAAATAGTGGCATCTCCCACCCCAATCTCCCCCAACCCCCGTCTCACTCTCCTCTTCTATTCCCAAGCAATAACTCAAAGAAAGTAGGTCAGGAGACTGTGTGGATCACATGGAGTGACGACAAAACGTAAATAACCAAATGAAATTGCATTTATCATAGCGCCCCTCCTGAACCGGTTTTTAAGTTAAACAGTGTTTGCGTCGGTGACGAACTTGGCTAAGTCGACACTGCAATAATTTTCCATGTGTCAAGCAAATAAGATGAACTGAGGCAAAGGTGCCCTGCCAAGCCGGCTTCACGCCATCTGCACATCAGAAAAAAAATATCTCGACACTTTTTTTTCCTTTTAATCTTAAGCCCTCGCATGCCGACGATGAATAGTCTCGAATAATCTCTTGCATGTAGGCTGTGAATGTGATTGATACAGTTATGAACTTTTTTTTAGACATGTGATAAATTTGGCTTTAAAAGTTCCCATTTACGTTTTTTGGGACAACCGAAATAATCAAATTCAAAAGTAACAAGGACGATAAAAATCACAACAGTACTGCTTCAGCATTTAAAGGGTCATTGAAATGAATTTTCTATTCCCACTGCATAGAATGGGATTTTAAAGCCGAAGTAACTGAAACAAAAATCAGTATTTTCTGTTGATATCAGTATTATTGGCATTAATAGAGATATCCGAGGTGATGTGTTTTTGTTGTTGTTGTTGTTGTTGTTGTTGTTGTTGTTGTTGTTGTTGTTGTTGTTGTTGTTGTTGTTGTTGTTCCACAGCTTCGAAATGCTCAAAAAGTAGTGGCTCAGGAAGAACGATAGAATTGTGAACAGCAGGTAGGATGTAGAAATTCAAGATATACGCAGGTCTCTTCATTGCTTTTTCCATTGTTTATCTATTTCATTTGTGTGTTTGTTTGTTTTAAGATTTTATATTTACGCTCTTATTGTCAGCAATACTCTCTAGTAAACATAAGTTATAATAACAATGTCTGCGATTACTTTGCCAAATCTACATTGTATGCAAGAGATCTATTTAATTAGACGCCAGAGATTACTTAATCTTAATTGATCTCTCTCGGAAGGGCCAGCGTTTGATTGTCTTGTACCTGACACGAGTCATTTCCTTCTATTTTGTCCTAGGTAAATGCTCGCTCTCCGCGTACTTGTTATCATTGCTTTGATTACGGACACGCCAAGACTAATTGAAAGGGAACGTGGAGATCTCTGGGGCCACAGGGCATGGCAGAATGGGGGAAATAAGTCAGCATAATGAATAGACAAAAGAAAACAAAGACACGTGATGGGGTAAAAGATTACTAGAAAGAAAGAAAGAGAGAGAGAGAAAGACAGGGATTTAAGCTGAAGGCGCCCTGAGTCAAGTCAATTTGTGTCTATTTTGACTCAGTGCGTGAGGTCTCGCTTTCTGTTGGTTGAATCAAGACAGTTTTGAGTGATTGATACTTATTATGGTCTCGCCAGTGGGCGAGGTCCCGTTTAATTCCATTGTTCACATCTGAGACTGATAAAACCAAGACAAAATAGATCTGAATCAGTGAACCACCGGTCACAGTTGGACGAAAATCAGAATCCGCAATGAACGGAAATACAGATTCGGGAATGATTGAAAGAACATCAACAAAAAACGAAAGGAATATCTGAATAATGATAGTAAGCACGAGGAAAGAGAATGCGACTGTGAAGAATCTGTAACTGAAGTTGTACAGAGAAGAATAGCCTTTCGCCTTGAATAGTTGTGCGTGTAGTATCCATAAGTCACCAATGGCCCGTCGTTTTCCTCAAACTGTCCCAAAGAACGGCCTCGGTTTATTATTTCCCTGAAAATAGGAGATATCGATCTGTGGGGATGTTAGAGTTGTGATGCCAGTTTCCATCAAACCTACAGTCATGTAGTCATGTTGGCTATCATTAATCTAGCGTGATAGGCAAACATCTAATCTATCGCAAAACAATCTCGATGTTACGCTATTTCCATTGTTTGTTTTTGTTTTTTTCATTATCGGACAAGATATTGATCTATTCTTCTATACAACTTATTGTTTTCAATCATCTTTTCATACAGAAACCAGCGTAAGACCGCTATACTGTTACACGAATACAATATTATCTCCCGTTGTTATTAATTCTTCTGCGTGGTCAGACACAGGAAGAATGTAACAGTAATAAAGTAACGTTCCTATTTTGTCTCTCAGCAATAAAAGTATAGCCGTGATCGTCAAATAAATATGCACAGGTAATTTCTACAGGAAATCTCCATCAGCTATCAGGCCTCAATACTTTGATCTTGTGAAGAGTATCAAGAAAGTTAATTTTCTGCAAGGCTACGAGGAAGAGAATTCAATCAATCAAAGGGGGCTAAGTCTTTTCCGTGCAAACTCAGTTTGTCTGATCATTGATTTCCTTGAGCCTTCATCTTTTCTAATCTAATCCTTACATTTTCTTACAAGGATTGACAACTGCATGTGTGATTTCTCACTCATCCTTCCTTACAGCGTAACTTTCCTCTCCTATACATCTAGGAATAAGATACGTTTGCCGCGGTGCTGTTCTGGTCTTTCACGCCTTCGCCCTTCACTGTCTTCTATATTTGGATTCAATCTGACTTTGGTCTTTTCGGGAAAAAGAAGAAAGATATGAAGACGTTGGTCTTTTCAGAAAAAAAAAAAAAGAAAGAAAGATTTTACAACAGCGTTGACCTTTTCTTGAAAAAAAAAAAAAAAGATTTGAGAACTTTGGCTTTTTCTGGAACAAAAAAAAAGAAAGGTGTATGAACTTTGGCCAAGTCTTGAAGAATTTTGCCCTTTAAAAAAAAATATTTTTTTTTAATTTTTAAAAAAACCTCTAGTCTTGAAAAAATGAAAGATATGAGGGTTTTGGAACACCTTCAAAAAAATATTTTAAAAAAGATATGAGGAGTTGAAGATCAAAAAGTAGTAATTAGTATCTTCACCCAAGTAGTGATTTGCTATCCTTCGGGCAGTCGGTATCAAATAACGCTTTCCGCTTCAAAATGTTGACGGGCGAAGCAGTCTAAATAATAATATTAAGAAAAATACAGATGAGAATCACATCAGCCTATTTCACCTTTTAGTAACCACAGCAAAGTTCACTTTTTCCCTAAAGTACGGACTTTCGCACTTGGTACCTTTTTTTTTTTTTTCGTCTCCTCGCGCGGTGTAACTACAGGGTGTGATGAAGAGGAAATGGCGAAATACAGATTTGTTTCAGGTCTGGTCGACTGGAATCAGAAAGTCATTCGCCAATAACACTAAATCTGTCGGCGCAGACTAAATGTTGCATTGGTCAGTTAATAACTTCATTTCCTAACGCGCTGCCTGGCAAATGATGTTCACCAAATGTAATCTCCATACGGGCGTATCTGGGAAGTCTTTCCTTTTTGCCTTTAGCGCCACTGTAATAACTTAATTCATCAGGGTCCAGACAAATCAGATGTAAAATGTAGATCTACAGCGATATATTTAGGTTTCTATAATATAAATATTAGGGGCATCATCTTCAATAACAAAACGTTCTTCCATTATTGTCCTATGTGAGTATAGTCTACAGTCCACATAGTTATCGGACTGCAAAATATCCAGAGCATGATGTTATGTCTTTCTGACAATCGCCAATTCATTGTTATCCTTTAACTCGTCTACTGGTAAGTTACCATTCTATATAATTATCATATTGTAGTTATAGAAAAAAAAAATGTGGTTTCTGTGAAATTTCAAATCCATTAACTCAATTTTTCATAATTTCATCGCAAATATGAAGTGGACATATAAGTTTGTTGATTACGATACATTTTAGCCGTAAATAAAGTGAACCACTTACGTGGTGGGAAAGTTTCATCTGTTTTTACGCATTTTACGCCAAGACAGAGAAGTGAGTCAAATTTTTTTATTTTTTTTTAAAATACAACTAGGCACGAAAATCGATTTAGAGACACATACACAATATCCACACATAATATCTGTCGAACTGACGATAGCTCAATACTGAATAGTAAAATTTATACTCCGGAAGTACATGTAAACAAATAGAATGGCGAAATTAGAGTGAAATACAAGCCTTATGGGGGGCATTTCCTTTGCAATATTATTTTGTACTACTTTTTTACAACAATAAAGTCCTCCACGGGAAGAAGAGATGAAAACTCAGAAAGGAAGGTTAAAAAAAACAACTGCATAATTATTATTATAACAGGAAATCGAAGCCCAGAAACAATCACGCAAAGACAGTCGGATTAATTAAGGGATAACTGATCTCCCTAAATTGTCGGATTACAGGGTAATTGATTTCCCTAACTATGGTCTTTTGACACAAGATCTAGAAATCAACACCACTACTGTTACCGGATCATGCTAGCAGATTGGCCTAACACATCTAAGTCCCATTCGAGTGCGATTAATTGGAAAGAGATTTCCTCCAATTGCCAGAGAACTGGTTGTCGCGATGTGGGTTACATGGGGATATTTCGACTGACACTCTTTCGAGGTCCGCTCCCACAATCGACGAACACACAAAAATAAATACTTGCACTCTAGAAACTAAATAAATCAATTGCTTTCAATTTTAGCAGAACTGTAGAGCAGTTTAATTACAGGAATTAATGTAACAAATATAATTATAAATATATATATCAATTCAAAGGCAACTGAATCTAACTAATGGAACTACAGCTTTTATAAAGACTAACGAATTCAATCTAACTACTTGCAGGTCATATGAGTTATATGGCAAATAGAATCCGCGCACGTGGCGACGGATATAACAGTTTAAATTCTATTAATTCAATGAGACATGTTATGATGTGGACATTTCCTCTAGACACGCCATGGAGAATGCTTGTACAACCATGCGTTGTCTGGCGGTAGCTCTGAAACTGTCTTCAAAAGTAAGTAGAACGGTTCACTTTCATCATTACAAATTAGTATAGACTCTCACCATGCGGCCCTCACTGGGAGTGAGAGCGCTGGATGTAAACGCTGTGGGTTTATATCAAACCAAGTAGCTTAGGCTCTGGAGCTTTAAATCAGGCCCCTCACAATGGACTGCTCAACTGCGTCTCCATGTCCCTCATCTGGCTGAGGACTATCGCCGTCCACCTCGTAAATGGATTTTCTACATGTGGCCCAGAACTAAGTTCTGTATGGCCTTAAATACTGGACTGCATCTGCAGCTTACCGTCTAATTCCTGGATTGTGATTGGTGCAACCACTTCTAGCTCAGCTGCCGAACTGAGTTATTTTAAGTAACAGCCCTACGCAACGACCTTGGGTCGACATCAAAGGTCGAATTACTTCAATACAATATAATATAAATTTTATAGCAATAAATTTTTAACATGTTCAAAACCCCGAGCTTTTACTCTGGATCACGGTTTTTCTGTACGTCAACAGACGTCTCAATAACATTTAATTCCTACTCACCCCTTCCCTCTTTACTACCCCTAGTTCAAAACACGAGATACAACAAGTGCTCAGTCATTCATTACCGCAGCGTTGCCAATTCGTGCACATGATGATGATTTTATTACCAAATTGAACACGTCTCTTTTTTGTTGATTTATTTCTTGATGTTGTTGTTGTTGTTATTGTTGTTGCTGTTCGTTTGTTTTTGTTATTGTCTGTTGTAGTTTATTTGTTTTGTTGCATTTTGGTTCGTGTTGTTGTTGTTGTTTTTACAATTGCCTTTTTTCCTAAGTAATTATTGTTACTGCAGCTGCTGTTGAAGCTGAGTCACTGTAATGCACACACATATCACAAACATTAGTCATGTCCTGGACATTTGGTCAGTAACTGTAGGTTATAACTCCACGTGCGTAGATTTTGTCCCGCGTGACGCAAATACCCTGAAGCTCTCCTGTGCTTTGTTGTCCACTTTATATCCGGTGTTTCCTGGTCTGACCAATTTGCAGGGAAGACGGTTAGGAGCCACTGATCGTGATGTGTTGGGAGAAGGATGGAATATACAGAATTTTTG